>JAQFVV010012637.1:855000-1042506 GCA_028023455.1 Epiperipatus broadwayi | reverse complement strand
CAGAGATTTGCTGCGGATTCTATTATTATTATTATTATCATCATCATTATTATTATTATTATTATTATTATTATTATTATTTATACTTTTTTTTTTGTTTTTGTATTTTATTAGGGTTTTTAGTTGTTACATTTAAATTCCTCACACAAGATTTTTCTTGTATGGAATTTATCTCACTGTATTATACATTTATTGTTTGCTTCATGATGAATAAATAAATAATAAATAAATAAATAATAATAATAATTATTATTATTATTATTATTATTATTATTATTATTATTATTATTATTATTATTATTATAATAATAAGACCATCTAATAATATAAAATAATAATTAAGTTAAATAAAATATTCAGAGTAACTTTCTTTTTTCACTACATTAAAAATATTACAAAAATGGATGTTATTATAAAGTAACTTTTAGTCCATCCAGTATTTCAACAAAACAAAATGTAAACATGTATAACCAAACCACAAGTATTATAGTTTATCCACAAGATTTTTTAGATAAGGGGAAAAATTCATCACATGACCACCATTCTTTATGCTTACACAGCTGTTTTTATAGAGGTAAAACTCTCCATACAGCAGCATCACCCAGTGCAAAAGATTTTAAAATCTAAGTGCAGTGCTCTCAAATCCAAAGCTCTTCAATGTTAAAAACCATAAGCTAGAAACTAGTCTGGGGGATATTGAATGAGTAAGCACTATATATGCATTTTATGCACAAACCTTCCTGCATTATTGATTACTCTGGCTTGCATTGAGCGGCATTACTGTATGAAGAGATTTGCCTCTGGGAAAAAATTCATCTTCTCAACTGAATAAAAAAACAATAAAACAAGGAACTATTAACTGCTTAATCTGTTACTAGGATACTTGAACATTCCTTGCCTTACAAAGCAATATAATTTATTATGTAATTATTTTTTTAATGCTAGCTATACCAGCCCTTTCAATTATGTCAAGCCACTATATAAGTTCCAAATATCACATAGTTCTTTATTGTATGTTATACAAATTCATTTAGTAAATTTCATTTTTCAAGCAAACATCTTTTGGCAACAGCAATCATTCAGTAAATAATTATTAACCAATTCCTAATTATTAGGTTAAAAATTAAGGCATTTCTTTTAATGCTAGATATAAACTTTAATCTCTTTTATGAAACGTCAGAATATCTTGTATTATTTGTATATTAATGACTATATTCTTTTATTTAATTTTTTAACTTCTATTTTTTTTGTGTTTATATTTTAAAAAATTATAATTATTACTCTTTCATTTGCAATTGTAAACATTGATTTACATGAACTGTATATATATATTTTATCAACTTCTACAAATATAATTAGTAACACCTGAGCATTTTATATATATATATAAGATTTTATGCACGAGTGGAGTAGTTGAATAGTTAAATAAATAAAAAAAAGATAATCTGTATTATATAAATAGTAAAAATATATTTAATTATTAATTTTAAAAAAATTAAAGTCTATATCTGGAGTTAAAAAATATAATTTCTAACCTAATAAGAAATGAATAGTTAATCATTTATGTATTATAGATAAAGAGTACCTGTTGAAAATGTGCCCTTTAAAAAAGGAATTTATAAATGTAGCATATAAATTTGCAATATAAAATATTCAAAATAGAAATGTCATGCCATACATCATATATTTTATCTAATTTTGTATTATTTTACTTTTAAGTTTTTATTTATATACAGTAAAATATAATTGAATTACTACTACTATACTTATGTATTATTTATAAAAATGTAATTAAACGTTGTTTAGATAGATCATGAGTTTCACAGTTATCAACAAAA
Source organism: Epiperipatus broadwayi (assembly GCA_028023455.1). Taxonomy (NCBI): domain Eukaryota; kingdom Metazoa; phylum Onychophora; class Udeonychophora; order Euonychophora; family Peripatidae; genus Epiperipatus; species Epiperipatus broadwayi. The sequence continues at coordinate 1,040,668 of JAQFVV010012637.1, read as the reverse complement.
AAATATTTCATAGTATAGAAAATATAGATTTTGCATAATGTAAAACGGTGACTTCATTTATTAACTAGAGAGGGAACAACAAACAGATCTGTCTCAATTGGTATTAGAAAAATCTTTTAAATTAATGCTTTGAATGTTTTGGTATAATGGTTGGGTGATGGAATCATGGTTCCCATTCTGCCACTTCTGATGTTTAATTTTTTTACAAACTCTTAGCAATAGTTTGATTCTTTATTTTATTTAAATTAATAAAAGAAAAAATGATTATAAAATAGGCATAGGTGTATGTATAAAAATGAGTATCATTAATTAAAAATGCATAAACGTTATATTAAATTATACTATATTTTAACAGAGGAAAGGATTCCTCTCTAAAATAAGTTTTAACTCATAATAAAAATTTAAATTTGAAAATTTGAAATATCTGAGTTAGGGATTTTTCAAATATATATATATTAATTAATAATTATACATAAAATTTAAAAATAATAAATTTATGTGAAAAAAATAGCTATCAAATATTTGCTTAATTTTAAAAAACACATCCATTTTTTTCTATTTTACAAAGTTAACATTACTGGCAATAGTTACATAAAGTAGATATTTTATAATTCTAAAAGATCATAACTTTATGGTAAAATGATGCCCTAATTATCCCTATGAGAATAATAATGTACCACTTTTTTTAAGTAGTTCTCTTCTTTTAAAAACATTAGAATGACTGCATATAACTATTTTGATATTTGAATTGTCAATTAGTTGCCAATTATTTACTTGAAAGTATACAAATGTTATTAATTAGGTTTCTAAGTAAGCATTAAAAAAGGAATAAATTTAATTAATTTTTATATAAACTTATCAATATATGTGAAAGACATCAATTAACAATTTTATTATTACTTGTAATATAAAGTCTCTATCTTGTGTTTGGGTTTGAGAGTTTCCTCTGAATTCAACACAGCATCGTTGATTCATTATATAATTAATAAGACGCATATTTTAAACAGATAAAATACGTTCTCTTTAATGTCATATAATCTATGCTCTTAATAAATAAATTTGAATGTTATTTATATTGAAAATCCAATACATAAGTATATACACAGAATTTACTTATTAACTATAATAAAAAAACGCAGCACAATTGTAAAATGTATTTTTCACCCCATCATTTAAAAAACAATTATTTCCTGTATTGTATTTACACCTTAGGCAGACTCAAATAAAAACTTTTTTTTTTTATTAATCCAGAAATATATTTGTATTATGCTTATTAAATAATAAAAAGCAATGAATTTTATAAATATGTATCTATATTTTACATTTTCAAGTGACAAAAAGCTTTTTTTTTGGGGGGGGAGAATTGCAGTGTAGTCTTGAATTCTAGCAAGTACATGTTTATTTTTTTCGAAATTAAAAACTGCATAATAGATAGATAGATAGATAGATAGATAGATAGATAGATAGATAGATAGATAGATAGATAGATAGATAGATAGATAGATAGATAGATAGATAGATAGATAGATAGATAGATAGATAGATAGATAGATAGATAGATAGATAGATAGATAGATAGATAGATAGATAGATAGATAGATAGATAGATAGATAGATAGATAGATAGATAGATAGATAGATAGATAGATAGATAGATAGATAGATAGATAGATAGATAGATAGATAGATAGATAGATAGATAGATAGATAGATAGATAGATAGATAGATAGATAGATAGATAGATAGATAGATAGATAGATAGATAGATAGATAGATAGATAGATAGATAGATAGATAGATAGATAGATAGATAGATAGATAGATAGATAGATAGATAGATAGATAGATAGATAGATAGATAGATAGATAGATAGATAGATAGATAGATAGATAGATAGATAGATAGATAGATAGATAGATAGATAGATAGATAGATAGATAGATAGATAGATAGATAGATAGATAGATAGATAGATAGATAGATAGATAGATAGATAGATAGATAGATAGATAGATAGATAGATAGATAGATAGATAGATAGATAGATAGATAGATAGATAGATAGATAGATAGATAGATAGATAGATAGATAGATAGATAGATAGATAGATAGATAGATAGATAGATAGATAGATAGATAGATAGATAGATAGATAGATAGATAGATAGATAGATAGATAGATAGATAGATAGATAGATAGATAGATAGATAGATAGATAGATAGATAGATAGATAGATAGATAGATAGATAGATAGATAGATAGATAGATAGATAGATAGATAGATAGATAGATAGATAGATAGATAGATAGATAGATAGATAGATAGATAGATAGATAGATAGATAGATAGATAGATAGATAGATAGATAGATAGATAGATAGATAGATAGATAGATAGATAGATAGATAGATAGATAGATAGATAGATAGATAGATAGATAGATAGATAGATAGATAGATAGATAGATAGATAGATAGATAGATAGATAGATAGATAGATAGATAGATAGATAGATAGATAGATAGATAGATAGATAGATAGATAGATAGATAGATAGATAGATAGATAGATAGATAGATAGATAGATAGATAGATAGATAGATAGATAGATAGATAGATAGATAGATAGATAGATAGATAGATAGATAGATAGATAGATAGATAGATAGATAGATAGATAGATAGATAGATAGATAGATAGATAGATAGATAGATAGATAGATAGATAGATAGATAGATAGATAGATAGATAGATAGATAGATAGATAGATAGATAGATAGATAGATAGATAGATAGATAGATAGATAGATAGATAGATAGATAGATAGATAGATAGATAGATAGATAGATAGATAGATAGATAGATAGATAGGCAGGCAGGCAGGCAGGCAGGCAGGCAGGTAGGTAGGTAGATATATAGATAGGTAGGTAGGTAGGTAGATAGGTGGGTGGGTGGGTGGGTAGGTGGGTGGGTAGGTAGGTAGGTAGGTAGGTAGGTAGGTTGGGTAGGGTAGGGTAGGTAGATAGGTAGGTAGGTAGGTAGGTAGACAGACAGACAGACAGACTGACAGTCAGACAGACAGACAGATAGATAGATAGATAGATAGATAGATAGATAGATAGATAGATAGATAGATAGATAGATAGATAGATAGATAGATAGATAGATAGATAGATAGGTAGGTGGATAGATAGGTAGGTAGATAGTTAGGTAGGTAAATAGTTAGGTAGGTAGATAGATAGGGAGATAGATAGATAGATAGGTAGATAGATAGATAGATAGATAGATAGATAGATAGATAGATAGATAGATAGATAGATAGATAGATAGATAGATAGATAGATAGATAGACAGACGACAAACAGACAGACGACAAACAGACAGACAGACAGACAGATAGATAGATAGATAGATAGATAGATAGATAGATAGATAGATAGATAGATAGATAGATAGATAGATAGATAGATAGATAGATAGATAGATAGATAGATAGATAGATAGATAGATAGATAGACAGACGACAAACAGACAGACGACAAACAGACAGACAGACAGACAGACAGACAGACAGATAGATAGATAGATAGATAGATAGATAGATAGATAGATAGATAGATAGATAGATAGATAGATAGATAGATAGATAGATAGATAGATAGATAGATAGATAGATAGATAGATAGATAGATAGATAGATATGGCATTGGCCATCTGTCATGGTGGGTGCAAGGAAGTTGAATATGAAACATGACAGTGCAAGTTTTGATTTTTTTCATCAATGTAGCAAAAATATATAATAGTGTTTAATTTGTAGATTGAACTTTTAAAAGTTTCTGTTAATTTAGTGTATATGTTACAGTTGAAGTGATTAATCAATTAGCATTAATAATTACTGGTTATTATAAATAATAACCAAATAAGACAGTCAACATGATTAATTTTAAGAAAATTTATCACATGAACCGGTAGTTATTCATAATTCTGGACTGACAATGGTAAATGTAATAAATTTCAATAACGTTAGATTTGTGAGTAACTAACCATTTGCTTAGTGCTGATTATTATATTAATTAAATAAATTGTTTTTATTTATGTCTCTCTCCAGTGTGGCTGATATATTGTTTTTGTTTTCATTAATTTTATGTTATCCATAAGCATAATGGAGGATTTAGACATAACGATTTAATGATCAAATGAATAATTTGAAATCAAGGAAGAAACAAAAAAACATCAGTTATTTACAAGAGAAGAGTATTATTATTCATTTTTTCTAAAAGTTAAAGAAAACAAAGAAAAGTTTTCCAGCTAAATCACCTACAGAATACTAACATTTTTTATCAACAATGCGATATTGTAAAAATTGGAAGGGATTGATAAACTCATTTTATCCGTTAAAAATGAAAATGAATCCACTATATATTTTATACTTTTTTGGAAGAGAATTTTCAATAAATTCTTAACATCCATATAGCAACTGGTCATGCCGTGTGAAACAGAATGATGAAAGAGCTTAAGACAAAGTATAAGAATGTTACCAAAAAAATATTAGGCTGTATTTAAATCTTTATAAAAATGTAAAACTTTTACCTAATTAAAGTTTCCCTAATGTTTCTTATTTCTATAATTGTATCATAATACAACAATAAATAATTTTTAAAAAATCACTAAACGTTGGAATTAATAATTATACAACATATTTTTTTTAATTTACCAGACTCTTACAGGTAATTATTAATAATTACCAGGTCAAGGTGATATATGTGTATTATTTATCACATTGATGAAGGACTCTGGTATTTATTAATAATTTCTGGTCAATGTGATTTTTAGTAGTTTTTATCATTTTGACCACACCATTTGGTAATTATCAATAATAACTGGTAATTATTAATAATAGTCAGATTTATCATTTTAGCCATAACATATTTATATATATAGAGAGAGAGAGAGCCCAAGCAATGTAGAAAAATTTAAAAAGAAAACTGTTTTCTCAAGAATTGTAAAATATGTTATATGTTTCCTGGATGCTATAACATTAAGCTAAATACAAAAGGTATAATTGTAAAAGATTAATAAATAATATATAGAAAAAATCTAAAAACAAAATGCAATGAATAAATTTTTAAAAAAATTAGTAAACTAAAAAAAAAAAGAAAGAATGTTATATATAACTAGAATTTAAAATAAGGAACATGATAAACAGATAAATCTAATCAATTTTTTTTTTTGGCCAAAAAACATCTGCTAAGATATCAAATATTTAAAAGAGAAAAATATATGTAGCTTATTTTATGGAGGATTAAATAATTTAAATGTAAAAAAATGATATGTTCTTATAAAATAACAGTTGATAGTAATTATAACTATGAAAACTTGAATATTTCAGTCTGATTAAGGGATATATTACAGCAAAGTAACTACTAAAACAAAATTTGCAGAAGTTACATTGTCAATTTTATATATATATATATTAACTTTGAGAGGTTTTCATGATAATAGTATAATTCCCAAATAACAAATTGAAAAAGAGAAATGTATTGTGAAAACTATAGAAGAATTTAAGACTATAAAAAAAAGGGGAAAAAAACATGTAATAAAGTTGATATATAATTTCAGAATTAGTGAAAACATTAAAGACAGTATTTTGTTTTTCTGTTTTTTATTTGCTGTTGGTTTATACAAATAATAACTTACACAAGTACTGTTAATATCTAACATATAGGCTATATATATATATATATATATATATATATATATATATGTTGTATATACATACATATATATATATATATATATATATATATGTATATACCTGTACAAACAATGTAATATATAGGGTATTTTGAACTCAGACAACTGATGAGTGCTAGTTTAACATAAAATACAAATATTGGTAATTATTTATCTTTTGGACATATAGTGTATCAGTGGTATGAGATAATGTGGAGAGTTGAGGGTCATGTGAAAGTCTGAGTTCAAAATACAATGTCACACTTTATAACTTGTATATTATTTGCAAAATATTTCTGGATCTGCTTTTCGTTACAGTGAAAAAAAATATTGAATTTAACTCTTTTTGGAATAATTTTATCTATTTGTTGTTTAAAATGGTGGCTGAAAATTATTAATCTAGTATTATAAATCTTCTTTTGCTATAAAAAATAAGAGTTTTGTGGTGTAATGGTTAGCACCATTCATCTACGGTTTTAATTTAGGTTGATATAAGTGGACATTTTCCTATCCCTATTTCCAAACAACCCAAAGCAAATTTAGATAACTCTCTGAAAGTAATCAGTAAATAAGTAAAGAAATATAGTGATTATTGTTAGCTTAAAAATAAACTGAAGATGTAAGACTCACTATGGGAAGTTGGAAATCTAATGAATGTAGTCTTTTGCTTCACTGATTATTTTGACAGGTTGGTGAAGAGGATTTTGTTTTGGAATAGGCTATATACAAGCGAATATTCTATCTATAATAATAAAAAAAATGTTTTTCTATAGCATGTTTTTTTTAATTTTTTAAATTGACCAATTTTGTGCAAAATAAATGTAGTTTACTTCTGCTTAGAGATATATTTTCAGAACTCTGCAAGAATGCATGAGATTTTTGCATTGACATTAAAATAAAAATATTTTTTTTTAATATCATATATTGAAGTAAGAATATTCTCTCTCCCTAACAGAATAAAAGTTGTTCTCTGTTTCTGAATTCATGATTTACTAAATGAAGACTTATGCTCTGAAGCCCTCAGAAACTTAGATTATAAGATATTATTTCATGAAATTATACTTAAATATAAACAAATATTAATTATGTATACTTAGATTAAAATACAGAATTCTGATAATTAATGTGTTGATAATTGCGCAAAAAAAAGTACAAGAAGTGAAAAAATAGACATAAAATCTATTTTGGTATTTAAAAGTATATATTTATGAGATTGAATTTATTATTGTTATTGTTTGTTATTTGTGAAAATTATTCTGGCAATAAATAAGACAATTACTGTGATGTGATGTGATGCACTGTGACTTCTTAAATGGAGTCAGGAATCTCTCAGCACCTTTGCCCAGAGAAACCTGTTAGCCACTTTACCTTCCCTTTCCATTCCCCACTCTAAGTTTTCCCATAATCTGCTCCATTCCATTTTCACAACATAATCTTTGTCAACTCTATGGCTTTTATATCTAAATCTCCCTTATCTTTCCCCAAACCCAGCATAAAAACCAATAACTCACTTTCTGTAAAATCACTTTGTTCATATTTATTCTTCCATAACTTCATTATCTGTACCCTTTCTGCTTTCAAGCATTTACATTCAATCAATAGATGCCTAATATTTTCTATACCTGCCTTACACAATTTGCACACTAAATCACCCATAGTTTTGGATAGAAGTAACAGAACAGCGCCATCTGTTAATCTTAAACACCAGAATCCACCACTTTAAATCATTGAATTAAATCACAATAGTCATTATTATTTATATTTATAATTTTGTAAAACTTTTATATATATATAAATATTATAATTAGTATGAATATTTAAAAATAAATCTTAAAAATGAATATAAGAAAGATGTAATCGAAATATAGGTGGATTTATATAATAACGTAATTATGGATGTAGAAACATTTCATAGAATAAACAAGATTTGAAAAGAAAATGAGTGTGTGACTATAATATTTATATACTGAAATTAAAAACCAATTTTAAAAGAAAAAAAAAACTTTTTTATTTAATTAATTATATGGATATTTTATATGATTTTTTTAAAAAAGCAAATAAATCTCTGTTAGATTGCAATATGTTTTTTCAAAAAAAAAAAAAAAAAAAAAATGAAGGCATATAATAGTCTTTAATTATCAGATTATAAAAACAATGGTGAATGCATCAAGGTTCTAATCCAAAATATTAACATTTTCACTTGTTTATAGTGAAAAGAATGTTAAAAATGATTTATATAAATAATCAAAGTTGTAGGTTTATAAAATTATTTAATGCATTATCTCAGTTATATAGACCAATGCTAGATTCAAGAGGATCATAAATACTGAACACACTAAAACATGATTAATGACTAAAATCTAAGAACAATTTTGGAATATATTTCTTTTTTTTTTCTTTAATTAAAAGTAATTAAATTATAAAGCTAAATCAATCACTTTAAAAAAACGATTCATTTATATATGCGTCATGTCCTAGTCATACTTATGCCACATTAACATATCCATGACCTGAGATTCAAATCTTGTTGAAACTTGGAAATATTACCAGGTTTGAAATAAGCTTAATGTTTTTGTTTCAGATAGGTATTCATTTTATAGCTAACCTAATTACTATTTATATTTAATGAAAGGCTAACTAAAACACACACACACACAAACATTTAATTAGAGTGAGTACTATCTTTCCATCTCTGTAAAGAAATGCAGGAAAGGCGTTTGATCAGCAATGGGCTATTTAAAGGTTGGCTAGCTTTCTCTTTATATAAATATAAAATTTGTGAGAATTATTAATAATTGTAAATAAACGTTATATATATATTGATAAATTTTTTTAAGTAATTAAAATTTTAGAAATGTATTATGAATATAGTGTTAATATTTTATACATACATATGCACACACGCGATAGCTTCGTCATTATTATTTTGATCAAAGATAACATTATAAACTATTATTACATTTTAACTTTAAAATATTTTTATTTAAACAATAATTTAAGAAAGAGATAAAAATACTTACTCCTACTTCTTCACCATCCACTTTTTTATTTTCAATCATTTTCTTACGTAAAGAATTATTTTCTTTTTCAAGGAAGGCACGTTTGGTTTCCATAGAATCTAATTCACATTTTAATCTGGCCGCAATATCTCTGGCTAATGTAAGCTCATCTTCTAATTGTTTGACTTTAGCGGTGTCCGGAGAACTTGCCAAAACGCTCGTTAATTCTTTTAATTTTTGTTCACATTGTTGTTTATCAGACTCTACTTCCTCGTTTCTGCGTTCAGCTTTTCTAAGCTTGAATTGTAATATGCGACAATTTTTAGATGTTTGTTCCATTTCACCTTGCAAATTTCTAAACTCTTCTGCTTGCTCTTGACGATACTTATCCTGCATTTCTTCCATTTCTTCCTGAATTTCTTTAATTGTTCTTTTGTGATTCTCATTTTCATCCATTAGTTCTTCACATAGACTCTCTGCCGCTTGTAACTTTTGTTTTAAATCTTTAATTTTTATTTTTGAAGAGCGACTGTCTTTAGCATGCAATTCTTCTCTCAGTTCTTTTACTTCTAGTTTTAATACTGTACTCTGATCTCTTGCTTCTTCACATTGTTTCTCCATTTCTCTGAGCTGAGCTCTGAGCTGTACTATTTCTGCAAGAGTGGATTCAGATCCACTACTTTGTACTTTTGATATTAGTATGCGATTTTTTTCTGCTTCTAGATTAATGCACTTTTCTTCAGTAGCTTCTAACTGAGCCTTTAAAGCTCGCACCATTGTTTCTAAATCTTCTATAGTCTCCTGTAAGTTTTCTGTAGTAGCTACACTAGTAGTTGTCATGATACTTTCCATAGATCCACTTAAAGCTGAATGCAAAGTATCACCTGTTGTTGTCGCAATGCTTTCTAATGATCCACTCAATGCTGAATGCATGCTTTCATCACCAATAGTTGTTGCTACACTTTCATAGGAAGTAGATAAATGAGGATTAACTCCTAAATCTCCCAATGTATTTACAAACAACTTATCAGACAATAAACCTTCATTTATAGATGCCACATTTGATATATCATCTATAGAACTAAGTGTTGATAATGCCACTGAATTTTTAGAAGGCACACATTCTGTTGAGGATATTTCTGAAACAGAATCAGAAGAGGTTAAAGGCACCATAGCTGCAGAATTAATTTCTGAAGTTGAAGCATGAGGAGACAAAGGTTCATTTAAAGCAGTAATATTATTAGTCTCTGCAGTATTTGAAGACTTCAAAGGGCGATTTACTGATATGCAAACTTCAGCGTTAGCTTTCACTGGAGACTGGGGAGTGGAAGTGGATTGCTGATCTATTGGCTGAACACCTACCTGGTTTCTATTTCTTCTCATCCTTATGGTTAATGTATTATGATTTTCACTGGGGCTTTCATTGGCTTTATCTGGAGAACTAGGTTCAGATTTAGATAATGTTACCATCACTGTATTATCCTGTTTTTGATTCGTACTTTGCGATGTAGTATCTGATGAATTTTGACGATTTTCTGAATTACTGTAACGTGATCGTGTTCTAATATATTCTGTGGGTTGCGCTTCATCATTCTGTGTGGCTGTATTCGGTCTTACCCGCCTCGGAGGTGCAGCTGTTAATACTGTGGTAGCAGTTGTAATATTAGAAGAGGTATTAGCTGATTTTTGCTCTATTGATCCCAACAGTGAAGATCCATTATCGACCGAATGTTCTTCCTTTTCTCTATAACAAAGTCTACAGCGGTTTTTGCGCCAGGTTTGAGGTTGGAAACCCGTACAGAGTTCATCACCTTTAACAACGGCGCTCATAGCCGCACTGCCCGTATAATAGAGCACCTACATAAAAAGACATGGAAAAAAATAATTAGTCGGAAATTTGAATTAGAATTATCTCATAATTAATAATCTACGTCTAATATAAGCACTACGTTTCTACATTTAAACAGTTTACGCAAGCTAAGCAGGGGGGTGTTTAATTTCAGCAGAAACCTGGAGACATAAATATGGCTTTCACGTCAGCTCCCCAGTTGACCATATTTAGCTAGACCAATATAACTTAACTTTTAAGCCTGGAACAAAATCAAGTAAAAATGCTTAAAGGGGGAGGAAAACTGCATTTAAAGCAATAAAGAATTTTGATTAAATTATAAATAATTATTAGAAAATAAATCTATGTTAATAAACGATGGTTGTTTTAATTTTGTTTTGTAAAAACTAAGCGTATTTAAAGTTTAATGACACCCTAGTTGAAATGAAGCTTCGGGAGGAAAAAAAACTTGAAAGATAAATTTAAAAGCTAAATGAACAGTAAACAACTCCAAACCCCGTGAGATTTAAAGTTTAAAAAAATTTTAACCACCATCAACAGTAACAATAATAAGAATCAATTTATTACAAAATAAAAGAAATACGATGTGCATTTTTTTTTTTTTTTATTAATAAAAAGATAACACGCACACTCCGGAAGATTCATATTATTACATTTACTATTATTTTTAAAAAGTAATTGTGCGCATGCTAAATTTATTTATCATTCCATATGGTTTTGACATTACATTCATAAAAATAATTTGACGAACAATTGTAGATATTAATTAAAGTGAAAAAATATCAACAAATATTAAAAATTAAAATAATATTAATATCAATAAGTTTTGTTGGATTTTTTTTAAAAATCTAGAAACCTATTTTTCCTTATAATAAAAATGTACGTAAGTACACATTGTATAAATGAATGAATGACTATATCAGCAATTTCTAGCCTTAACATATTTACGTACGTCAATAATGGTTAAGATGAGATAAATTGCATTCCTCCCCAAGTGATAATTAAATATTTTGTTTTTGTTGGATTGTAGTAGACACTAACATGAAATTCTACACATCATTTTGCTCGCATGTATATATAATTATACACACTTTTGTTTAAAGGAACTGTAGAAATTTTAATAACTCCACCGTATTTAGAGCATTATTCATAAAATACTGGTCTCTTAGCGTGTTCTTAACAATCATTTTGGAAATCCTGGCATGATTTTATGTGCTTATATACATACAGATATATTTACATCTTTTAAGTATAATAATTAGCATATCCATATGTCATATCTTTGACTTGAGTTTTAAATGAGGCTAGAAGAAACTAGATTTTTTTTTTTAGATTTCAATCAAGCTTTCAGATATCTATTTGGCTTACATTCAATGTAGTTAATTATTTAATTACTGATTGATAAAAAAATGGATTTTTAGTTAGAAAATAAACAATAAAGAAAACCATAAACCTGACTAATGAACATTTGACTATCTTGGTGAATTTTATTTTTCTTTCAGTTTTTTTTTATAGAGAGATATTGAGAAGGCATTTTATTTGAAATGGACTAGGAAAGGTTTTTAAAAAGTCTTAATAATATATATATCATTTTCAAATATAATCAATCTATTGTACGGATTTAATACATTTTTATACGGACTTTGTTCTTATTATTATTCTAACAAACTTCCATATGGCGTTTATCTATTTTATATATGCTTTTGTTTGATTTTTTAAATATCTTAGAATCTTTTAGGATTTCGATTAGAACAATTCATATATTTATCTTTTCTAAAAACATTATAACCTTAACTATATATATATATATTATCATTTTCAATTATAATCAATGGAATACAGTATGAGTTTAATCCATTTTTTATAAACAGACATTTTTTCCCTACATTATTCCAGCAGTTTTTTTATATTATCCATCCATTTTACATGTATTTAATTTTCTAAGTATCTTGGAATTTTTTGAGTTCCAGATTTTCTCCTCTAGCAAAGTTTTCCGTTCTTTTTTATTTTAGGATTTTTATATTTTTTAATGTCAATGATACCTGCTCTTCTTATAAATGAGATTCTTTTAGTTAACCCTATATATTTTCAAAATCTGCTGAATTCTGAGATTCTGTATAACTTTTTATTAAGTATCTCAAGTCTCAGCTTTGTAAAGCACTTTTATGAAATATCTTTATTTTCTGGGCCAATAAGTACATCTTTTTTTTTTTAAATTTGTAATTATAATTAATTTAAGTGTGTTACACACAATACTTTTCTTTTTTATCATTAGTTTAGCTCTTGTAACATTGTTATATATAAAATATCTTAAAGGAGTGATAAGATTAATCAGGATTAGTAAATTGATTTATTTTTATTAATACAGTTCATGTTTCCAATCCTAAAAAATATTTATAAAAAACATCTACAGTTTACATTTTGGTACTTGGGAAAAAAGTAAGCTTTTACAACTAATTATATAAAATATTAACAGATTTTTACATCAGCAAAGTAATGCTTAAGTAAATTATATCAAATTCAAAAATGAAATAACATTGGAAGATATTATGTTCATAGTTTATTTTTTTAATTTGCATTTAAAAAAGTAATATTTACTAAGGCTGAGCTACTCTTTAAAATATCTAAAATTACAAGATAATTTTTTAAAAAAAAAAATGTGGGTAAAGGCTTTTATAATTAGTATAAAAATAAATATAATTATTTTTTAGATGGTGAACATGGTATTTCCTTACAATTACAGATAGCATTTGAAATATTTTTACTTGGAAATTCATTAAGTACTCAGTTTCTTATAACTAAGTATAATCTTTTAGCTATTCTTTCTATCTCTGAAGATGCTAAGCACCAGGGTATAGTTGTCTAAATAATGTAAGGCAGGGGTGGGAAAATAGTAACCTGAGAGTCACATTTGGCCTGCTAAAAGTTTTTATGCAGCCCACCAAAACAATCAGAAAAATTTACCTTGAACTGAGATTTCCTTCTCGTGCGTGACCGAAGATTCGTCTCATATTTTCCACTAGGATGGCCACATCAATACACATGTGCAGTGTAGATAGAATGTGCAGTGCATTTACAGTTGATCTTATTAATTTCAATTTGGCTTTGCATTAGCAAATATGTACATTTCCAACTTTAGTGAAACAATGAACCCTCTGAAAAAATGTAAAATCGGTGATGAATGTCATGTATTTAATGAAGAATGGACAAACATATATTTCTTTGGTAATACAAGGAATAAATCAGTGTGTTTATTGTGTCATGAAAAAAAAGGTGTAGCCCTCTGCTAATCTTCACTTCCACAAAGTGGCCCCTGATATGGCCTCTGCCAACCTCTGTGGCCCCCCAAGCCAAAACAATTGCCCACCCCTAATGTAAGCGGGAAATGGCAAAAAGAATAGCTAACAAAATCATTACATGTAAAAAAAGAAATTATGCTGTATGATGAAACATGTATAGATGGCAGGGCAAAAGTTATACAATGAAGGAATTTTATGTTTTCTTCTAAAAAAAAATATTTAAGTCATCTTCAGCCATTGCGTTTTAATTATAAAAGACTAGTGTATCTAATAGTTTAAGTCTTTAGGTTAAAATTATTATTTGATAAAATTTTAATGGTATCCCATTATGGATATCATTATTATATGGCTTTTCACTTTTTTTCTATTTTTCTTAATACGATTTTAACTAACTTTTAGGGAAATGCTTCATTTTTAGCATTTCATAAACTTGATCATTAAAAAAAATAATGATCATGGATTATATTTTAGAAAAACATAGATATCATACAAATTTTAAAAAGATCCTAAAGCTAATATATAAAACAAATATTTTTTTTAATGGCTAGCAAAAACAATACATATTAGGCACATTTTTTGATCATACAGTTTTTAAAGTTTAATGTTAGGTGGTTCTCTAAAGTATACATGTTTTGGGGTAAATTTAATTTCCAAATGAATGTTTTCTCAAGTTTTGATAATTCTATTAATTCTCTTAACAATATCTTGAAATAATAAAAAAAAAACACTAGAAAAATATAAATAGATTTTAACAAATAGAAACAATAAAAAAATTTTTTAAACAGCAAGGAATGGCAATCAAAATATTTAAAAAAATGGGGGGGGGGGAGGCTAAATGATTCAATCTTTATGACATTTAAACTTTTATATTCAATATTTTAAATTTGTTTAAGTTAATAGAATTGTTTATTTAAATTAGAAAGAGAATACACTCTGGTATACCATATTAAAGGCTGCAGAAAGGAGTTTGCTATTAATGAAAGGAGACCCCTTGATTCCTCTTGGAGGCCTTAAAGGAACTGAGCAGGACAAATTCCTAATGTCTACTCCATACATTCTTGTCATTGCAGCTGTTATTACTATATGATTATTCATATAGTAAATGGACATGGATGTGCTGCTCACCAACACGCATTAGCCAGCATGGTGAGTTTATTGGCTTTTTACCTCTGGGTTTAGGATCAAGAAACACCATGGTCTTTCTTCTCAGTTAAAAAAAAAGCTAAAGATCAGAGAAGATGGATTGAACTTGGAGAGACCTTTATTCTGCAGTAGATTGATAATCGTTGATGATGATGATACCATATTAAAATTTGCTTCTACTCTTGATAAAAAATAAATATTTTCTAATGTTTTTAATATCTTTTTGATTATAATTAAGTAATTTTGGAGCTTCCAGTGACTCAACCTTAATCATTTTGAACATTTTAAAAATATCTCAACAAATATTTTATTTTTATAATAAATTAATTCAAATAGTTTGGAAAATCTGAAAATATTTGTATACTATTATAGCTTGTATGCTTGAATAAGCCAGCATTATAATTTCCAAATTAAATTAATAATATCACATTTAATCCAATGCGTGTATTATTTTTCTGAAATATTGCAAGTGACCATGTTGTATTACAAGTATTCCTGTTCAAATTTAATACTTTTGACTCCTAATTATGTTTACAAGATATAATATCACATGCTCAGTTGTTTCTGTTAATATTTCTTTGTTTAAAATTAGCCATTCCAATAATAATTTCTTTCATGCCAGAATTTGGATTTGGCTTCAAAATTTTGTGAATTTGTCCTAATATTTTGATTATTAGACCAACTATTATTATGCAAATGAATAATTGTAGATATGTAAATGAAAGCATTGTTAAAATTTGCTATGTAAATTGTAGACAATGAAAATTGAAATAGATTATTTCATGTACCTTTAAAATAAGTATATACAAAAAGCAAAATTTATTGAAAAAAAACGACACATTAGTAGACTAATTAATAATTCATTGCCTTTAAAAATGAAAAGGTTATACTAATAAAAAAGTGAAACATATGAGTTGGATATTTTATTGTATGCAATTGCTAAGGAAACATTTAAAAACTTTATGACAGGAATAAATTTGTGATAGTAAAAATAAAAGTTATAAAACGAAAAATAACTTTATATCTTAGATATATATTTTAAATCTTAGTTAAACAACAATCTGTCTCTACTTTTATAGAGGTATCAATACCTGAGTATCCATACCCACATTGGCAATTCATTGACCTTCACTACATCATATATATTGTACCTATTGAAATTTGAAATCAATTTCAATATGTGATAAAATATCAGCCTTAAATTTTTTTTCTTCTTATTTGATTTTAATAGTGAATACATTAACCTGGAGAGCATTGAAATATGTTGCTATAACAACACATAATATTGAGAAAAAGAAATGTTTATTATTAATAGTAGTGTATAAAAATTATGAATTGACTTCATTCATTTTTAAAATGAATGTGTAAATAATAACGTTTATATTGATAAAGTTATTATTTTTTATATATGTGTTTTGTTACTCCATTCACAATAGTAGATTACAAATAATATACCTAAATATTTAATGTTTCCAGTATGTTTGTTATTTTATTTGTATAATATTATATTGGAAAGATATATGTAAAAATGTATTTCCATTGTAGTATGGTAAGAATTTAGTATAAATTGTAATTTGTGTTAAATTAAAAGAATATTATTTGTATATTTTTAAACCACTAAACATCACATGATCACTATTTCTTATGCTTGCTCATAACTGTTATTAAAACAGGCAAAATTCTCCATACAGTAGTAGTACCACTCAGTGCAAGCCAGAGTAATAAATGAATGCTAGAAGGCTTGTGCATAAAATCCCTATTTAGTGCCTACTCATCCAATATCTCCAGACTAGTTTTTAGCTTGTGGCTTTCATGAGTGAGGAGCTTTGGATCTGAGATCACTGCATCTAGATCTTAGAATCTAATGCAACCCTCCAGCAGCCACCTTTTACCTCTACTTAACTACAAAACTATAAATCTAAAATTGAAAACATAATATTTTCATTCCAAGCTCACTAGCATATATAGTCATATAGGTCTGAACTCAGTTCAGTATCTATACATTTTGGGGCCTTTGGTTCGTTAATAACCATATCCACCACTATTCTATTAGGTAGGATTGGTATTAAATCACTAATCATCACATGATCACCAATTCTTATGCTTGTTCATAACTGTTATTAAAACAGGCAAAACTCTCATATATGTACTGCCACTCAGTGCAAGCCAGAGCAATCAATGGATGCCAAAAGGCTTGACGTAAAATCCGTATCTAGTGTCTACTCATCCATATATCCCCAGACTAGTTTCTGGCATCCATTGATTACTCTGTCTTCCACTGAGAGGCACTATTGTATGGAGAGTTTTGCAGGATTTAATAATAGTTATGATCAAGGATAAGAAATACTGATCATGTGATGTTTAGTGCTTTAATATCAATCCTGCCTAATAGGATTGTGGTGGCTATGATTATTAAAGAACCAAAGACACCAAAATGTATGGGTATTGAATTGAGTTCAGACCTATATGATTATATAAGTTAATGAGCTTGGATTGAAAATATTATTGTGTTTTCAATTTTAGACTCATAGTTTTGTAGTTAAGTAGACTTAAAAGTGGCTGCTGGGGGATTGCAATTAATTCTAAGATCTAGATGCAGTACTCTCAGATTCAAAGCTCTTCACTGATAAAAGCCACAAGCTAAAAACTAGTCTGGGGATATTGGATGAGTAGGCACTAGATAAGGATTGTATGCACAAGCCTTCTGGCATCCATTGACTACTCTGGCTTTCACTGAGTGACACTACTGTAAGGAGGATTGTGCCTGTTTTTATTTTTTTAAACATAAATATCTATTATATGTAATAATTATAAAATATTTATTTATATTTATTATTATTGTGTACTAAGATTTTTATTTATAGAATACTGGTTGAAATTGACCAAAAGATTAATGTGGACTATTGGTATAGTTTCTCTACCGTCAATTGAACTTGGTCTCTAGTGTCATAGCTTCAATAGAAATAAACCTAAGTTTTTTCACGTGATTTTTTTAAATTTATTTTTAAAAATATATGATTATTAAATGGATAGAATGCTGAAATGAAAACAATAATATTTATTCATTAACTGGACAGATTTATCAAGGATTTGTGAGGAGTGATAATTTGTTGAAATAATGAAAATTAATTCATAGCACTTTAAAAAATCATCAGAATATTTCTTTGCTTTTAAAAATGCATATTACCTACTTGTTAATGATGAGATTTAAATGCTAATGACAGAAAATGTATGCAAGGATTATATTTACCTGCTGGTGCAATTTTATGACACTGATAAATTATTTACACACAAGATATAAATTGGCTCAATTTCCATCACATTATCATGAGTAAAACTAACATCTGTTAACTTGTAATGTTTTATGAACCAAATTCTTGTTAAAGAAAAGGATATTTACATTGCATTATCATGAACATAAATCATATGTTTGTTCATTTGTCATTTCATATAAACCAAATACCTGCTACATAAAAGGATATTTGGGGTATTTTAAAAAAAGAGCATAACTAACAAAATGTACTTTGAATCTAATAAGTTTTCATGATATTTCTATTTTTTTGTGGAATAATAAAATATCACTGGATTATGATTCAAAAAGTAGACCTTAGAACTATGGTACTGTTTTGGAAATGTCATATTTGTGGACAATTAATCAGGTCATTTGCTAATATATTATTATTATTATTATTATTATTATTATTATTATTATTATTATTATTATTATTATTATTATTATTATTATTATTATTATTATTATTATTATTATTATTATTATTATTATTATTATTATTATTATTATTATTATTATTATTATTATTATTATTATTATTATTATTATTATTATTATTATTATTATTATTATTATTATTATTATGATGATGATGATGATGATGATGATGATGATGATGATGATGATTCAAAGCAAAACTTTATTGAGTCTAAAAAGTTACACAGTCACATCTAGTAATATATTGATTTTTTACAAATGAAAAACAAATTACAACTTTCAGTATATAAGTCTTTATCTTTTCTGCATACTTTTTTTTTCTTCTTGTTTTTAAATTTGGCCTTCTATTTAGTTCAGTTTATGCTTGCATTTTTTTAAAGTTGGAAAAAATGCTGATGTTGAAAATGTCATCATCTATCTTATTGGTCTTTATATTTCATAGACTGGATCTCTGTTTCAAGTGTGACCATGTGGCTGCAAATATATCTGGTTGAGCTAGGATGCTGTCTCTTTTTCTTAACAGTTCTAGTTTTATTGAATATGTTGCTGGGTGGCGTTGAGGGTTATTGGCAAGTGCAAAAGTGCATCTGGTGCACCAGTAGGCATAAAGGCTGTATGTTGCTGCACGAATAGCAGGGTTGTTGCCTTTTTTAAACGTATTTATTATTTCATCAATTGAAATGATCACCTTTCTGTATGTGGTAAACATTGTGCGACGTATTGTTTCTAGGGCACTGCAGGAATGAAGAAAATGATCTTGTGTCTCTTCTTCTCTATGACATAGCCCGCACATGGGGTCTATATTTGTATAAAATCTACGAAATCTAAAGAAATGGGTTGTGGGTAGAGCATTGAGATTAAGCTTAAGTAGAAAATCAAATAATTTTGGTTCTAATGACCATTTTCTGAATTGTTGCAGTAGTTGCCTGTTGTCTATTCCAAGAAGTGATGGATGTAGATTAGGTGTCTGGTTTGGATATAGTATATTATAAATGTCCCAGTATGTATACTTATGTCATTATTGAGTGATATTTCATTGTATATTGGCTTGAGTTCTTCAATCAGTGTGGATAGATATCCATATGAAGGGGGTGGTCTGTCTGTGGGTATTATACTGATTACACACTCCAGGTCTGGAAATCTTTTTATGGTTGCTGTTATTAGATTTATTGATTTCTGTGTGTAAAAAGCATTGATTGTATGGAGTCCAAGTCCATTACTATGTGGTGGTCTGCTCAGATTTTTTAAAGAGATTGCCACTGTCTTTCTCTTCAATATTAGTTTGTTACAGATTGATAAGATTTTAGATATGAATGTTTTTGCAAATTTAGTTATAGGTGTATAGTATGTAATTTTTGTAGTTATAAGTTGATTAAATAGTGCTACCTTTGCATATATTGACAGGTATGACTTTTCAAGTGAGGCTGTGATTTTTTCAGCATCTATTTTTAATTTATTTTGAATTTTTTGCCTCATTCCATTGGTTCCAAGGTAGAATGGGAAACCAAGGAAAGCAGATGGTTTACCATTAAACATCTCTGTACAGTGCTTGCCTGTGTATATTGACCATGCAGCAGTTTTATTTGTGTTAATTTTTAAATTAAAATTTGAGGTATAATTCTTGATTATCTCTTGTAATATGGGGAGGTTCTTTTTATAGGAGAGGAAAACGGTTACATCGTCCATATAGGCTATGCATGATATATTTAAAGCAGTGTTTGGAATTTGAATGCCTTTTATTTTTTTCTGTATCTCTATTAATAGAGGATTTATATATATTGTAAAGAGCAAGGCACTTAGGGGGGATCCTTGTGGGATGGATTGACTCGGTCTGAAGGCTGGTGATTTTTTTCCATTCAATGTGATGTGAATTTCATGGCTGAGTAGCAGATTAGCTATTATATATAGTAGGGATGGAGGTGTTGTTGTTTTTTTCAGCACGTCTAATAATTTGGCTATAGGGACCAAGTCAAAAGCTGCCTCAATGTCTAGTTGAACTATAATTGGTGCATATTTCTTTCTTTTTTTTTCTACTTCGATAATTGTTTTGTACATTAAGGCATCCTGGCCAATGGATGATCCTTTTTTGGCATATTGTGCTGATGATAACACAGGGAGTATGTGTTGTTCTATTTTTTCCTTTATCACTCTTTCAAGAATTTTTATTCCTAAAGGTCCCATTGAAATTGGTCGTAGACTAGATAAAGATGATATTGCTGTTGGTTTTTTGTTAAATGGAACCATTGCAATTGGGTATAGACTATGTATGTTGTAAATTTTTTGGGATATGTAATTGGCTAGATCGCACAGGTATTTTGCTGTGAAGTGACTAAGATGTTTGAACACAAATTTGGGAATTCCTTGTGGTCCTGGGTGACATGTGTTTGTTATTGTTGCAAGTTGAAATACAATGTCAGTTGTTGTTATTGGTGTGTCTGTTTCAGGGTCTCCAAATATGTCTTCATTTGGTATGTACACTCTCTGTTTTTGCAGTTTTTTTTTAAAGTGTTGATATATTGGGTTTATCATGTTATGTCCAGCTGTTATATAGCCATCTATTTCAAGTGCCATAGGCACTCTGACTGTGGATGGGTATCCCAATGCCCACCGTATGTATGCTCTGGTCCAAGTATGTTGTTGTGTAAGGCATATTTTTTTCTTTTTTATTGCTACATATTGCTTTAGTGTATTGCATGTATTGTTGTACATTTCTGTAAGTTTTTTAATTTGTGTTTGATTATCTGTAGTTGGTCTGGAAATGGTGATTCTTTTATGTAGTTCATCTGCCAATGCTAATAATCTGGTGGGGGGGGGGGTGTTGAGTTGCAGGTAATATGATTGATATTGAAAGAAAGTATATTGGTGAATGCTATATACTTTTGTACTGGATCGAGTGACATGTTTTGAAGTTTTTGGAGCATTATATAGGTTTCTGAATATAAGAATTCAGTTGTTTGTGCTGGAAGAAGTATTCGCATAGTCTTTTGGAGGGCTATTATTGTATTCTGTATTTTTGTTAGGTCAAGGGTGATGAACTGAGCAGCATGATCTGAGATTATAGATGGACAGAGTTCAAAATTAAAATAATGATGTAACATTGGTGAGTAGAAACACAAATCAATAAGTGACTTATATCTATTGTTATTAAAAGATATTGAGTTTGATGGGAGAAAACCCTCAGCACTCATAAGTGGGATTGTTATTTGATGGATCCATTTGGTGACAAAAGTTTGGTAGGTCATATTGAAATCTCCCAGGAGTATTATGGGATTTGGTGTTGCTGTAAGCATTGAATTTATTGTTGCTATTATTCTGGAGATGATGACAGGGCCTGGTGGTATATATACAAATACTAGGTTAAGTGTGATATTTTTATGATGAAGTGTTAATATGATAAGATTAGAGTCAATATATATAATTTTAAAAGAATCGAAAGGGCAGTTGTGGGAAATAATTATGCCTGTGCCACCTGATGGTGATGATGATTGTCTTGAGCAGGCACAAAAACCTTGGCTGACTAAATATTTTGATGGATCAATTTGAGAGCTGCTGTATATTTTTGTTTCCAAAAGCCCCAGTATGTGTGGTTGTGTTGTATGTAACCATTTTTTGAGATCAAAAAGTTTTTTGGTGGCATTTAAGCCTCTAATGTTGAGAGATCCAATTTTTATCTTCATGTTTTAAATAATTTGTTAACAAGGTATTGATTTTTATTTTATTTTTAATACTAAATTTTTGTTTATATTGCAGTAGATGGATGCTGATACATATTTAAGACATTGTTGGGTTTATTATCAGTTTTTCTTTCATTTAATATTGCTTCAGACTCTATACAGGCAATTTGTGATGAAACCGAACAGGTGTCCATTTATTGTTGGCTTACATCCATTTCTATTTCATCATTTTCTAAATTGTATATGTCTGATGAGTTGTGCTTTTGGTCTGTTTTTTTTGCCTTTTTGGATTCATGGTTTTTACTTGGTCTACCTGGATTTCTTTTTCCTTCTGGTGTATTCTCTTGAATAGGTGGAAGAGGGGCTTCTATTGCATCCATTATGTTTGATGCAGTTTTGTTTATAATTGTAGTTTTTTTTATTATTGCTATCTTTATATTATCTGGATTTATATTTTCATTATATAACTGTGTGTGTTTACTTTCTGTTTGTTGATTTTTACTTGGTACACATTTTGTTTTATTGAGATGCTGATCCTGTGATGTAATTGCTGTATTTTGTGTTGTGGTTTCTTGAGAATTATTTTCGTTTGAATCTTGGATTTCTGTGTTAGTTTTTGTGTTATTATTTTTTTGGTTGGTCTTTGGGATAGGCAATTCTGCTCCATTATTATTTTTGTTTGTGGGTGTTTGAACCTGTTTTTTTCCGGTTTCTATTATTGGGTTGCCAATGGATGTAGTGTTATTATAAATTTTATTTTCATCACTGGGTTGTTCTGGGGAGAGGATTTTAGTTTATTCACAGTGATTGCTTTTTGTGTTATCGCACTGAGTTGCTAGGTGTCCTCTCTGTCCACAGCCAAAACAATGTGGCTTTAGACCTCTTGTGTGAAGAGAGAGTGTCGCTTCTTGATCTGTAATCTGTGTTGGAATCGTTGAGGTGTCTACATTTTTATGTAGTTTTATTTTAAATTCAAAACGATTACTACATATCGGTATAGGTGTGTCTTTTAAATATATAGGCTGTAGGGCAATTACTTTTTTAAATGGGTTTATCATTTTTTGAAAATCTTGTACGTTGTATTTAAGATAAGTATTTTTAAGCACTCCAGTAATTATATTTTTCCAGTTTTTATCTATAATTACGAGTGCGTAATTATCAAGTGCTAAAATAGTGGATTGAAAACGTTCTTTTTGCTGCTGAGTATAAAAATCAATGGTTATATATCGAGAATTTGGATGGTTGGCGATACAAGAGATTGTTTCCCATAGTGCATTTTGCGTGATTGCTTCATATGGGAAACGATATAATGAGCATTGATTATCGGTTACTGTGAGTACTAATGAAGTTGGTGAAAAAAACCTGCGAAATGTTTCAAATAACGTACGAGGCACCGTATTACTGAAACGGTCCGTCACATTTTCAAGCGTTTCTTTTGTCCAGATTGTGGCTGGGGGTTGATTTTCCTCTCGAGTGTTTAGATCAAGATTTTTAATATCATTTGTGTTTGTTCTACAGAAGCACGGTATTTGAGTTGGTGCTGTAGTATTGCTATTACTTTTAAGTACTTTTGCATACGAAATAGGCGATGTTGAAACTAACGATGTTGTTAATTTCATATTGGTGCTTAATTCGCTCACGCTTGACTGGGCAGTAGCTATGATTTATTCTGACTCAAGTCAGTATTTTTTTTTTTTAAAAGATATTAAAGCACACCAATATTTTTCAAAAAACTCTATTAATCTATTATATAATTCGATTTTTCCTGTATTATGTTTGTTTTTCGAATAACAAGTTGGAACAAAAGTAAAAAATAAATACTTACATCGGAGAACTTAAGGATTGCTTCTTACCTCAGCAGAGATTTGCTGCGTGATCTGTATTATTATTATTATTATTATTATTATTATTATTATTATTATTATTATTATTATTATTATTATTATTATTATTATTATTATTATTATTATATGTTATACATATAATTGTATAGGATATAAATGGTAGTATAATTTAAGTTGAGATTTATTTTGATACACATATAAAACATAAAAGAGTTATGTTTTTCTAAATTTAAATTTATATTGCATGGCTTCATAATTATAATTATAATTTTAAAAATACTTATCTATTTATTTGTTAACTATAAATCAATTTCAAGTATTTATTTTTGTTTTATTTTCTTAGAACAATGTAAATGAATAAGTAGATTCATCTTTAGTATATTTTTTATTTCAACTAACTATTTTTTTATATAAAGGTTAATTACATCCTGAACTCTTATATTTTGAAAAGTGCATATATATTATAACAAGTTTGTGTTACATAAATATAGACTTTAATCTTAGCATTTAATAAATGAAGTTTGATATACAATCACCTATTTAATTTTAAAGAATTAATATCAATTAAGAACCTATTGCATAAGGCATAATCAGATCATATATATATTTTAAATGTTTGCCATATATATATATATATATAATTTAATTTTTATATGGTTGTTAATAAATGTTGAATAAATTAAAATGAGCAAACTTGTTTGGTTGTCATTCAATTTTACAGGGCAAGTTTATTGGTTAATGGTACTTGGATAAAATACTATTCACAAATTGATTATACACATAATTCATTAAAAGTGTTAAAAAAAGAAAAAAGTTTGAAAGTTCAACCACAGGATGGGTAAGAGAGTATAATTACATATCATTTTCTTTGTATTAAATTTAAGGTTTATTATCTGACCAGATATAAATTTTTATACAGTAATAAATTAAGTGATTTGACATTCTTAAATATTTAATAAATAATTAGAAGTTTATTGTAATTATCTTATTCGTTACAAGTAACAATTATATTAAGATAAAAATTATATCTGAATTGATTTAATAATTGATAAAGTTACAAATATGATAATTATTGAAGAAGAGTAAAGATAATTGCAATTAGGTATTCACATATTTTATTTTAAACTATTATTGATCAAGGTGGTATTATTTTAAGTCAGTATTCAGCCATTAAATCTTAATCTTGTTCAATTATAGAGAGTTGGTAAAAATAATAAATTATACTCTGTTACAAATTAGAATGATTTTCTTTAATTATATTTAAAATTCATTGATGGAAATTATAAATTCAGTTTAGATATTAAATTCAAATATTAATATTTTATTATAATAAACACTAATAATCTTTCATATGTCTTGATAATTATACTATAAAGTTTTAACAACTTTGCTTTATTAAACTGAAGAGTAACTTGATATAATTTGTCCATAGCATTTGAATAAGTATCAAATAGGAATTTATCATTTATTTTATATGTTGATGTGATTGGATATTATAAATTCTAATGTTATTTAATAGGATGATTTGATTTTATATTGTATTGTAAGTTGGTGAAAGTGGAGAAATATGTTAATTTAATTGATTTTGTGTTATTATTAAGTATTTAATATTATTATAATTGATTTAATTAATAAGAATATATTGATATTATTGGAATAGCATGCTTGAGTTAGTATTATTTTTTATTTTATTTAGTTGTACTTAGAAATCAATTAGTGAGTCATATATTTCCCAGGAGGCTGTAAAGTCACCAACCAAGGCAGCGGTTGGTGGCCGAAGGCTGATGGTGCTAAGAATCCCCTGATTGCGGACTCGGGCTGCCAGATGATGACTTTTTATTTAGGTACTTACAACTGCAGATCACTTTCAAGTGAAGGAAGATTGCAAGAGTTAGAAGAAGAACTGTCTTATATTAAATGGGACATTATTGGACTTTGTGAAGTTAGAAGAAAAGGTGAAGAAACAATTGATTTAAAAATTGGGTATATACTCTAACTATAAAGGCACAGATATTGTAAATACAAGTGGAATAGGATTCATTATAAATAAAAAATGGAAGAATAACATTGTGGAGATTGATAGTGTATCAGAACAGAGTGGCAAGATTAGTTTTACAACTTAATAGCAGATACCAAATGCAGATAATTCACATTTATGCCCCAACAAGTTCTCATAGTGATGAAGTAGTAGAAGATTTTCATATGGATGTACAAAAGGTAGAGTAAACAATATTTTAAAATTGTTATTGGAGACTTTAATGCTAGAATTGGCAAACAAATGAAAGATGAAAATGCTGTAGGTAATTTTGGTAATGGTAATAGAAATGAGTTGTAGAAAAAGAAAAACTTTATATTATGAATTCTTTTTTTGAAAAAAATGTTAAAAGAAAATGGACATGGAAGCATCCAAATGAAGGTATAGCAGAATTGGATTATATTTTGACTAACAGAAAATACATATTTCAAGATTGTAATGTTCTTAATAAATTTAACACAGGAAGTGATCATCGATTAATAAGATGTAAGATACATGTTAATGCAAAACTTGAGAGACAAAAATTATTAAGAAAAACAATATTTACAGTTGATATTTTTAATCTTCAGAAACATTCTAATGAATTTAAATCAGAACTTACAAATTGGTTTCAAGTATTAGTTGATTTTGAACATGATTCAGATTTGAATGACATTAATAGGAAAATAACTGATACACTTTTAAAACTGCAAAATAGACAGCTGGTAAAAAAAAGCAGCAATTGACCAATAAAGTTTCTACTGAGACTAGAGAATTTATGAAGAAAAGAAGGAATATGAAGATATATAACAATGACAATGATGCATTAAAAAAGATTGAATATCCTGAATTTTGTAAAATGGTGTGGAAAAGAGTTGAAAATGATATAAGAATGTATAATTGTAAACTAGAAAGGAGAGCTGTAGATGAGAATAAAAGTCTAAAGAGTGTAAAACAACATTTTGGTATTGGTAGAAAATTTATATTTGCAATCAGAAAAAAAGATGGCATTATTACTAAAAAGAGAGATGACATCATGAAATGTGTAGAAGACTTCTATCAAGAATTATATAGTAATAAAAAAACAAGTGCCTCCTATACCAATTATATCTTCTGAATTGCCCAAAATTTTGAATGAGGAAGTGAGGCATGCAATTAAATTTATGAAGAAAGAGAAGGCTCCAGGTAATAATGGAATTATAATTGATATATTAAAAGAAGCAGGTGAAGAAATAGAAATTTTTTCAGCAAAGTTATATACCAAATGTCTAAATGATAAAGATGTACCAGATGATTGGAAGAATTCAGTATTAATATTAATATTTTAAAAAGGTGATAAAGAAGATATTAGAAATTACAGACCTATCAGTCTTTTATCAGTTTTATACAAAATTTTTACTAAGATAATTACAACTCGTCTACAGAAAACACTGGATTTCCACCAACCAAGAGAACAAGCTGGATTTAAAAGTGATTTTAGTACAGTAGATCATATCCAGGTATTGAGAGAAGTTATAGAAAGTACAAATGAATATGAGTTGCCATCATGTTTAGGATTTGTAGATTATGAAAAGGCATTTGATTCTATAAACACTTCTTTAGTGATTAAAGCATTGGATCATCAAGATGTAGATCCAGGATATTGTCATATTTTAAAGAATATTTATAAGCAACAGAAATAATTAGATTACATAATGATAGTAGGAAAATCAACATTGAATGGGGTTAAGACAGGGTGACTCCATATCTCCAAAACTTTTTACAGCAGTGTTGCAAGAAATATTTTGTGAATTAAAATGGGAAACTAAAGGAGTGAAAGTAAATGGAGATTATTTAAGTCTTTTAGATTTTGCAGATGATGTAGTTGTTTTTAAAAATAATGCTTTAGAGCTTTTAGGAAATGTTGCAGGAGTTATCAGATGAAAGTATGAAAGTAGGACTAAAGATAAATGTTAAAAAGACTAAAGTAAAGTTTAATAGATTTTCTCAAAATATGAAAATAAAGATTGATTATGATGAGTTAGAAGAAGGTAACAGTTACAAATACCTTGGTCAGATTATTAATACAAATGGAAACATAATGGATGAAATTAATCATAGAATTAAACTTGGTTGGAGTGCTTTTGGTAGAAATAACTTGATACTAAAAGGAAATATGCCTATGTGTTTGAAAAGAAAGGTTTTTAATAAATGTGTTTTGCCAGTTCTTACTTATGGATCTGAGACTTGGACACTTAATAGAAGAGCAATACAGAGACTTAAGACCACTCAAAGATGTATGGAGAGATACATGTAACAAAAAGAGATCGAAAACGCAATGTATGGATAAGAGAACAAACAGGTGTTACTGACCTCATTGAAAAAATTAAAAGACTGAAGTAAAGTTCGGCTGGTCATATTGCTAGAGGAGATGATAATAGATGGACAATTGAAATTTTGAACTGGATTCCAAGAGATTGTAAAAGACCCAGAAAGAGACCACATGTGAGATGGATGTATGAAATAAGAAAGTGTGCAGGGGTGTTGTGGAGAAAAGAAGCTAAAAATAGAAAAAAATGGATTGAACTTGGAGAGACTTTCATCCTGCAATGGATTGATAATGGTTGATGATGATGATGATATTTATTTAGACATCATTGATATCTTAGATTTGTAGGACATAATAAATTATTATTTTATCCATTCATGAAACGTTTAATTTTTAATATAAGTTTGTGTTATTATAAACAGTGTTTTTATTCTTAAAAAATATTAAGGCTTATTTGTCTGATTTTTTGTCATTATTTTTATTCTATTATAAGTAGTTTTTATAATAGTTATAGTTTGTTGCTTATAGGATGATATTTAGTTTTATTGCTTTATCTTTAATCTTTTGCAAATAACACTCAAATATTTATGATAGCTTGAAATAATGATTTTCTTGTTTGCTATCCATTCTAAATGCTATTTGAATTTATGAAGTTAGAACAAAAATTATTATCATTATTTTAGTAAATTAAGTGTTAGATTGTTATTCATTGATTGATATTCACTTTAGTTTATTGTTTTCATTCAGTTATAAATGACCTTATAATTGACCTTACAATTCACAGGCATTATTAAATTAGAGTTGTTCTTCTTTGGTTCATATTATTATCCAGTTACAAATGATGATCAATAGTTAGGCTATAACTAAAAATATAGTATGACCTGTATTTTTATTCTGTTATAAATGGCTCCAACGTTAGGGAATATTTTTATTCTGTTACAAATGGCATCACAATTCACAGAACATTATTAAACCAGGACCATTCTTTCATGGCCCACATTTTCATTCTATTACAAATGCTACCCAAATCTGTGGTGATATTAAATAAGAGTGTAGCAACATATTTTTATTCCATTACAAATGGTAACCAACATTTGGGCTCTACTTTCATTCAGATTATTGCCATTATTTTTATTCTCTTACAAGATAGATAGATAGATAGATAGATAGATAGATAGATAGATAGATAGATAGATAGATAGATAGATAGATAGATAGATAGATAGATAGATAGATAGATAGATAGATAGATAGATAGATAGATAGATAGATAGATAGATAGATAGATAGATAGATAGATAGATAGATAGATAGATAGATAGATAGATAGATAGATAGATAGATAGATAGATAGATAGATAGATAGATAGATAGATAGATAGATAGATAGATAGATAGATAGATAGATAGATAGATAGATAGATAGATAGATAGATAGATAGATAGATAGATAGATAGATAGATAGATAGATAGATAGATAGATAGATAGATAGATAGATAGATAGATAGATAGATAGATAGATAGATAGATAGATAGATAGATAGATAGATAGATAGATAGATAGATAGATAGATAGATAGATAGATAGATAGATAGATAGATAGATAGATAGATAGATAGATAGATAGATAGATAGATAGATAGATAGATAGATAGATAGATAGATAGATAGATAGATAGATAGATAGATAGATAGATAGATAGATAGATAGATAGATAGATAGATAGATAGATAGATAGATAGATAGATAGATAGATAGATAGATAGATAGATAGATAGATAGATAGATAGATAGATAGATAGATAGATAGATAGATAGATAGATAGATAGATAGATAGATAGATAGATAGATAGATAGATAGATAGATAGATAGATAGATAGATAGATAGATAGATAGATAGATAGATAGATAGATAGATAGATAGATAGATAGATAGATAGATAGATAGATAGATAGATAGATAGATAGATAGATAGATAGATAGATAGATAGATAGATAGATAGATAGATAGATAGATAGATAGATAGATAGATAGATAGATAGATAGATAGATAGATAGATAGATAGATAGATAGATAGATAGATAGATAGATAGATAGATAGATAGATAGATAGATAGATAGATAGATAGATAGATAGATAGATAGATAGATAGATAGATAGATAGATAGATAGATAGATAGATAGATAGATAGATAGATAGATAGATAGATAGATAGATAGATAGATAGATAGATAGATAGATAGATAGATAGATAGATAGATAGATAGATAGATAGATAGATAGATAGATAGATAGATAGATAGATAGATAGATAGATAGATAGATAGATAGATAGATAGATAGATAGATAGATAGATAGATAGATAGATAGATAGATAGATAGATAGATAGATAGATAGATAGATAGATAGATAGATAGATAGATAGATAGATAGATAGATAGATAGATAGATAGATAGATAGATAGATAGATAGATAGATAGATAGATAGATAGATAGATAGATAGATAGATAGATAGATAGATAGATAGATAGATAGATAGATAGATAGATAGA
The DNA here is from genome assembly GCA_028023455.1 of Epiperipatus broadwayi. Lineage (NCBI taxonomy): Eukaryota > Metazoa > Onychophora > Udeonychophora > Euonychophora > Peripatidae > Epiperipatus > Epiperipatus broadwayi. Next base: position 1,009,500 of record JAQFVV010012637.1, on the reverse strand, counting down.
TAGATAGATAGATAGATAGATAGATAGATAGATAGATAGATAGATAGATAGATAGATAGATAGATAGATAGATAGATAGATAGATAGATAGATAGATAGATAGATAGATAGATAGATAGATAGATAGATAGATAGATAGATAGATAGATAGATAGATAGATAGATAGATAGATAGATAGATAGATAGATAGATAGATAGATAGATAGATAGATAGATAGATAGATAGATAGATAGATAGATAGATAGATAGATAGATAGATAGATAGATAGATAGATAGATAGATAGATAGATAGATAGATAGATAGATAGATAGATAGATAGATAGATAGATAGATAGATAGATAGATAGATAGATAGATAGATAGATAGATAGATAGATAGATAGATAGATAGATAGATAGATAGATAGATAGATAGATAGATAGATAGATAGATAGATAGATAGATAGATAGATAGATAGATAGATAGATAGATAGATAGATAGATAGATAGATAGATAGATAGATAGATAGATAGATAGATAGATAGATAGATAGATAGATAGATAGATAGATAGATAGATAGATAGATAGATAGATAGATAGATAGATAGATAGATAGATAGATAGATAGATAGATAGATAGATAGATAGATAGATAGATAGATAGATAGATAGATAGATAGATAGATAGATAGATAGATAGATAGATAGATAGATAGATAGATAGATAGATAGATAGATAGATAGATAGATAGATAGATAGATAGATAGATAGATAGATAGATAGATAGATAGATAGATAGATAGATAGATAGATAGATAGATAGATCGATCGATCGATCGATCGATCGATCGATCGATCGATAGATAGATAGATAGATAGATAGATAGATAGATAGATAGATAGATAGATAGATAGATAGATAGATAGATAGACAGACAGACAGACAGACAGACAGACAGACAGACAGACAGGCAGGCAGGCAGGCAGGCAGGCAGGTAGGTAGGTAAGTAGGTAGGTAGGTAGGGTAGTGTTCAACACATTAATCTCCAGTAACTATCTATAGCTTGGGTTTAAATCTGCATGTTACTTTGAATAAAAATTTCAAGTAATTAAATATTTTATAGCAAGATCGGGATATTTTATGTAGACATCCCATAACTAACTTAAATAAGAAATTAATTTAATAATTAATATTAAATCAATATCTCTTTATTTTAGCTAAAGGATGATGATGATGATAATAATAAAGAAGTCTTATAACCTGGATATATGCATATAAATCATTTGGTAACATTAAATATTAAATAATTAATAGAATAAATCTGAGAATCATAAAAAAATTGTTTAAAACGACTCTATTGTTATAAAAGGAGAGAAAATTTTCAGGGAAGTTATGAATCATAGGAAATTTATTTATTTATTTCAAAATCTACTTAATACGTGTACAGTAAAACAAAAATACAAAAAAAAATAGCAAGAAAATAATTAATTGTATTTAATTATTTTTCCAGCTGAGATTATGAAATAATTCAAAGCAAGAGTTTTTTAAACAGAAGGAAAAAAAACATAAATAAATCAGAACTGAGAAATGTTAGCAAAAGCTAAACATTTTATAAAAGGCAAAATGTTTAGATGTAACTATGTTTTAATAAACTACTTATAATAAGGTATGTTGGCATCTTCGTATATTGTGCCATTTTCTTGATAAATTTATTTTATCTATTTCATTATTTATGTCATTAATAGCCCACAAAAGTTACATAGAAAACTCAGATTATTAAGTGTAATGAAAATAGAAAATCAGTTTAAGAATTTTTCTATTGACTTTAGCTTAATAAAAAATTGGAGAGTCTGAATTTTTACTTTATATGTATGTGTCTAAATTAGATTATGATTGCATATAAATATATACTTTGCATTATATGTGTTAATATTTAAATATTTATATATATGATATATGTACAATAGATTATGAGATCAATATTAATATATTATATTTTCGCCAAAATGATTGATATAGATCTAATAAATGATTGCTATTAATTAACCTAACCGTCAAACATAAATCTACATTCATGAATGTTTTATTCAAAATTAGATAACACATTAGCTCGATTTTATTATTTTTACAAGCTTTTTACCACATAAATCAAAATATCGGTATGTGTCAATTTAAATGGATTTTATGAGATTTTGAAAAATAAAAGCTTATTTTAGGTCTGTTGCTTTTTTTTTTTTACCTCTCTAGAGAAGGTCAAGTTTTCAAAAGCAATATATATAAAATTAAATCTTGTATAGCTTTTAAAAAAGTATTTAAATATTTCTAAATTCTATGTCTTGTAATGATTGTAAGAGTTTTGTTGTTGCTGCTGCTATTTTAAGATATTTTTCTAATTTTAGAAATGTTAAAAAAATGATAATCAATGACATACTATCCATAACAAATCCATTGCTTAATTGCTTTAATATCAGATAATTGTTGAGTTTTGCAAAATCTGAAAACTTTTGCACTGATGAGGATCGTGCATTATTATTTGATTCTAATTCCCCGTTGTCTAGGTAGATAAAAATTTAGTATTCAATAAATTTTACAAATTATTATAATTTTGATATTCAATTTGATCAAAACCAAAAAAAAAAATATGTTGCCAACAAGATTTCTATATATTTTAATAGCGAATTTTTATCATAATGTTTCACATGAATACTATATTGCATTACAACATGGCATAATTAACAACAGGCATTCAGAAGTTGGACTTTATGTAGTCAATCTACCAAAAGATCAGACAGTTTCTTATCATATTTTTCAACTATAAATAAAGATTTCCATTTCTTAAAAAAATATATCTTGGAAAAAAATTGACAAAAAAAAAATGTATTATTAAAGCAATTTTTAAAATCTTTCAAAGTATAAATTTTTTAAATATAAAAAAATTACATATTTTCAAACATTGGTTTCAAATAAAATAGTTCGATGGTTTATTACTCAAGAGTTTATAAGAAGTTAGTACTTCGAAATGATAGCCTTAAACAGATGCATGAATCTTAAGCTTTAGAATCCATTATTCTTCAACCATACTATATTAGCTTTTATAAAAAAGACGTAAATAACTATGAAAAATTAGAGGTTAGAAGTCTACTACGTAAATAATTATGAAAAATTAGAGGTTAGAAGTCTACTACTTTATTATAATAGACACTAATTAGTTTTTGTATGCTAATATATATAGATATAATTGCATTTTGATACTCTGTCATTATAACTATTAATGTAAAAAATACTAAACAGAGTTTAAGTATTTACAAATTTAGTGAGATTTATTGTACCATGTATAGTTTCAATGCTTTCATATCATGTTCATGGTTAGTCAGATGAGAATAGAGCTCCCATGTATGGATGTGCAGGTTGTGTGGGGCACAAAGGCTCTTCATCATAAGGATGCCAAGATAATTAATAAAATTTATATGTAAATAAAAATGTTTACATTTTCAAATCACTTCATTGTGAGGAATACATTTTGAATGTAAATATTTTTTTATTTAAATATGAGTGGAATACTTCTTTACTTAAACTTATTGTGATAATTGTCCCAGCCTTGAATTTCAATACTTGAGTGCAAATATACTACACATATACTCTTATAATAGCACTAAACTGAACAGGTTTATGCCATTTTGTTGAAATAATTAATAAAATTTATATGTAAATGTTTTGATTTCTGAATCACCTTATTGTTAAAAACACATTCTTTTTTATTTAAATATAATTGGAATACTTCTTTACTTTTTTAAAACTTCTTTACCTAGACAAGTTGTGACAATTGCTCCACCCTTGAAATATACTACATGTATATTCTACCACTAAACACAAAAGTGAATAGTTTATGCCTTTTTGTCAATATAATTAATAAACTATATGTAAATAAAAATGTTTAGATTCACCAATCACTTCTATTTAAATATCCTCAATTTATACAAAATATAATACATTATTATTAATAATTTATTTTAAAATAAAACTTATTTTTAAAATGTTGCGTCATAATTACACTAATTCTTTATGTGATTAAATTAAGTTTATCAAAGATATTTTAGATAGATCATGTGTCTTATTAAATTTAGAATAGTGATAAGAGTGTCCAACTCCTGAATATGGGATTCTAGGATTGGTTCTACTGTTGTCTTGTATAAACTATTTTTAATAGCAATGTAATCTTTCTTTCTTTTTAATTATTATGCTGTATTATCTTTTTACACATTTTATTAATAAAATAGAAATTCATATAACATTACAATACTAACCAAAATAACAAATTTTTACCAAAATTCTTACACAACCATGGTTTCATCTAGTAACAAATAGACCTTCTCAAATGAAATTCAACTAAGAGTATATATATATATATATATATATATATATATATATATATTTTGACCGTTACAATATATATATATATATATATATATATATATATATATTGTGCCGGTCAAAATCATGTATTCACTCAACAAGACCAATAATCCAAGCAAAAGTACCTTGAATCCAACTATGCACACAATACATATGTCAGGACAAGGATGAATCCTAACCTATTTGCCTAAACTATCGCCTCTCTGACTAATGGATAACGTTTGTGATGACACTAGCAGTGCTTGATTTTACTCCATCCCAGCTGGAGGTCATGGTTCACATAGAGACTCAAAATAATAAAGGGTTTATATGAAAAACCAATGATTTAATGGATTCTGATGGTTGCAGAATGGTACAGATATGATTTGATCAATTACTAATGGTTTGAACTGTAATAATAATAATTCTTTCTGGCAACATTATAAAGAAGTGAATTTAAATCAAAGAAATATTTAAATAAATAGAGTAATTAACCTTAGAGATTGTGGGTGATGACAAACTAAGCTTATTTAAAATAACAATATTATAGGAATTTATTAAGGAATTTAGTACAAAATAAGTTAAGCCTTTGTTTATACAACTTGGTTATTTTCTTTAATTCGTTTTGATGCGGCTTTGACAAACAATGTAAAAGTTTGTTAATTGGTCGGCCAAAAACCAATCAGCAATAAAATATTATTAGCCCTCTTCAAGATATTACAAGTAAATCTGTTTATATATATATAAGACATGAAAGATGGGCATTTAAAACACTATTACATTTAAAATCATTTGTATATAATGAGTGTGGGAAGCAAAATAGTTCTTAAATAAATAATTGACAATTATACAGTCAGATTTAATTAATTACGAAATTTGTTTGTGAAGGATGTGCCATCATGGCAGAGAGCATTTCAGGTTTGCTAAATAAAGATATAAAATGATGAAGAAGGCAGTATGCTATTATAGATTACAACAAAAATAAATGAGGTCTGTTATGAACCTCTGGGTGGCTTTGCTAAAGGAAATTCCTAGTAAATGCAACTAGATGATGAGAAATGCTGGCCCTTCAGCAAAACATATCTCTAAATAATCATAATAATATTTTGATGTGCTGAACTTTCCATATACATCTTAAATGGCAATGCCCTAAAATGGATCCCTTGGTATGAACTACGTCTACTTTGAGGGAGTGTGAAAGATTGGATTGTTCATAGTTAAATTTCTGAAGGTCCTGATGAGTAAGTAGCAAAGCAAAATAATAAATGAATGGTTGTAGCTATAAAAAACATTAATGCCTTAGACATATATATAGATAGTGCATCACTAACAAAATTAATCAATGAATTCCTGATTAAAATAATCAGTTCCCTGATGTCGATAGAAAGTCCCCACAAACCTTAGTCCACCAATGAATGAATCATAAATATAATATATATATAAAAAAAGAAATTAACTAAAATATAAATTGTTTTCCACACTTCACAAATATTTCATTTATTAATAAGTTCTTAAATAGTTTATCAAAGATTACAAAATAAGACTGTTTTTAATTAACATAGACAGGCATTGAATATCAAACTACTAAATTGTAAATCATAATTTTAATATTTTTTTGACAAATGAAATATATGTATGAAATATATACTGAAAAAATTCTATGATAATCTTTACTTAATTGATTCACTAAAATTATTTATTCTTTCAGAAATAATTACAGGGCTATTTTAAATTGGAGGTAATAGTAAGATACTTTTAAAATAAATCATTCAAAATAAATTTATAATGATATACAAAACTAAATGAGCTTTCTATTAATTAATTTACAGGAAGTAAGTCTCCCATAATGATTTTGACTGGAAAAATAAGAGGGAGAGAATTTAAAGTTAATAGCTCATTGAATTTTGTACTTGGAAATTTCAGTAAATCAAATATTCTAAATAAACCAACAAAATTTAATTTAAGTTTGCCGCATCAAAATAATGTGAGATTTTTAGAATTGATATTTTAAATTTAATAAAATTAAAAGAAGTATTTTTAACCAAGCCGTATAAACATCACACAGATATATAAAATATAAATTAGGATTGATTTGGAAAACAAGTAAAATGGAATCAATGGCTTGTGGCAAATTGGACGTTACCTCACAATCAATCAGTAGGCATTCCAAGGCTTGAAACAGGCAGTTAATACAGTCAGATCATTTCAGGCTTCCTCAACACAGACAGTCTCTGGCTAGATGTTTAAAGCACTGGTAAGTCATGGATGGGCTGGTGGGACAGAGCTCCGGGAAGCAAGGGTCAATCTTTCAGCCAGTCATTCTTTAATCACGATGTACTGAATCTAAACTACACTCTTCAGATAAAACTCAACAAATAATTAATTCTTATCAAATTTTCCACTATTTATGTGTTCTGATCTTTATCTATAGGATTGAATCTACAGTAACAACTGCCAATTGTAATTGCTCTAAGCAGTTCTGTGAGGTTGGTGCCTGCTTTGGAGGTAAAATCTATAACTCTGCATGAACATGCCCCAAGGGTTGATTTGCTAATTAAAAAAAAACAACAACAAGCATATTAAGTTTATCAGTCATTGTACTAACAAAATCTATTTAATTAACATTTAGATTAACAAAACTGTAGATTTTATTCAGAAAAATTGTAGGAATTTGGTACAATGACTTTCAAACATATTTGACATAAACTTAAGCAGAAATTTACAAAATATTTCTTAAAAATATTACATTGTTTAAATAATTGATTCTTAAGTGTACGTTGATTAAAAGATAAATATAAAATGTTACCCACTAATTAATTGAAGAAAATGAACTTTAGTTTCAATAATAATTTATTATTTCTAATGTATACAGTGATGTGTAATCATACAATTGGGGTTTACATTGTTGATCTAACTATCTTGTTATTTCCATTTGGGTTCTGATGAGTCTATGTTGTCCAATTTGGTGTGAACATTAGATCTTTCACATATTTGTTATCTCTGATTGTTAGCCCCCCCCCCCTTTTGCCTTGTTGTTAGTTTGGCATATTGTATAATGTCCAAGTGTCTTCAAATGTTTTCGATGATGCCAGGAGTTGGTCTCTCTTCTGGATTTTAATCATTGTTTTGGAAAAAACCTGTTTTATATTAGGTTGTGGGTGTTCCATGATTAGTTTACAATGTGTAACCCATATGGCATAGTTCAAAAACACCGAGAGATGTATTATTGGATAGGTTTTAGTATTGATACTATCTTTCAGAGATGAGATCAGTTGGAAATCTATCTTGGTGTTGGAGAGTATGATTTCTCGGATCACTCTGAATCCCATACATTGTGAGAAAAGGTGTTCCAATGTCTCATCGCCATTCATGCAAATGCTGCAAGTAGGGTCTATGTTGTGACCACATTTGTAAAAGAGGAAGTGATTAGTAGGTAGTCCATTAATGTTGTATTTAATGTGAAGGTCTAGGTATTTGGCCTCTAGACTCCATCTTTTAAAGTTGGATACCAGTTTCTGATTATTGTAATAAAATGTGTTGATTATAGAATGTAAGATTGGATGGAGGATTGTGTATGCTTGCCATAATGATATTTTAGAATTGAATGTGGAGTCATTTATTGGGCAGTGCTGTTTGATAAAGCTTGTGTTTCTAGTGATCCATGTTTGTCTGTCTGGTGGGGGATCGGTCAGTGGGTGTTACCTTTTGAAGGAAAGTTTTTTGGAGAATTGTGTTAAAACCATATGATGCTACCAAGTTGGGTATGACATTGTGGGTTTTTTGGTAAATCAATGCCTGAATGGAGTGGAGAGCAAGACCATTTAGTTTTCTTGGTCGCTGAGTGCCTTTGAGGCTGATCGCGACCGTTTTACCTTTCCAGAAAAGTCTTGAGCACAAGCCATTTATTTTATTTATGAAGCTTTTGTTGCATTTGATAAATGGAAGAAAGTATGCTATTTTTGGCATCACATTCACATTAATTAGTGCTACCTTGCCAGGGAGGGAAAGGTAGACTTGTGACAAGGAAGTGGTGAGTTTTTTTTTTTTTTTTAGGATGTTATCCTGAATCTCTTTGGTCATTGCTGTGGTAAATTTGAATATGGAAAACCCAAGATATCTCTGTGGCTTGGCAGAGAAGAGGGTGTTAATTTTCCTTCCTGAAACAATTTTCCAGGAGGCAGACTTGCTGGGGTTGAATTGCAACCTGTATTTCTCAGTATAGACGCTTAATATTGTTTGTAGCAAAGGAATATGTTTTCTTGATGGTAGGATGATCATTACGTCATCCATGTAGGCAAACGTGTTGAATTCTCTGCTTAAATTTGGTATAAAAAGACCTGGTAGATTTTTTTCCAAATCCTTCAGGAGAGGATTTATATATGCGATGAAGCATAGGGCACTGAGGGGGGAACTCTGAGGGAGAGCTTGTATTGGTTTAAATCCGGAGGTGATATTACCATCCATAGTGATAAAAATTTCCCTGTTGTATAGTAAGTTGCTGCTTATGATCTGGACAGCAGCTGCAGGAACATCATACTCTGCAAAAATATTTAAGAGTATGTCTATATGTACCGAGTCAAAGGCTGTAGCAAATGTCCAGTTGAATAGCTATCGGGCCTGACTTCCGGTGGATTCTGACATAGTCAATGATGGAGATTATGTTGCCCATTGCATGTGCAGTAGAGGATCCCTTCTTGGCATATTGGTTGTTAGATATGTGCTTTAAGACATTTGGTTGGATGAGGTTTTTGATCACAGACTCTACAATTTTAATTAGCAGGGGTGTCATGGAAATAGGTCTGATGTTTGAGAGATCCATAACCTGATTTTTTTTTTATAAATGGAAATAGCGCCACTGGGTAAAGGTTAGGTATTACTCTATTACCAGTTGCTAGGTAATCCACCATCTTCTTCATTTTGGGAATTGCAAATTGATTGAGGTGTAGGATTAGGAATCTGGGAATCCCATGTAATCCAGGATGTACACCATCTGGAAGGGAAGATATTTTCTGTTGGAGGTTTTCTGTGATCCCATGTGGTGCCTGTGGATCAAATTCAGACCAGGATTGTGTGCCATTGAAGATTGCGGTTTGCATTCTTTGCCGAAGATTGCGGTTTGCATTCTTTGCCGGAAGTGTTCTTTTATTGTGTTCATCATAGGTGTTCCCAGTAAGATTTTCCTGTCTGCAATGATGGAGGTGGGAGTGGTTTTGTTATTTTTCCCTCCAAGTTCCCATCTCAAGTAGCCTTTTGTACAGTGATGTTGTTGTAATAAATAGCATTTGGCTCTCCTAATGGATAGGTATTCCACCAGGGATTTTTGTCTTGATCGGTATAGATTTTTAAGACTATATATATCTTGTGTTTTGATAGGTTGACTTTGGAGCATCTGAAGCTGATTCTCTATTTGTAAAAGATCTCTGAAGAGGCCATTAGGTCTTTGACTTTCATGGTGTGGTGTTTTAATATTGTCTGTAGGATGCCTATAAATGAAAACCAGGCTTCTTCAGCTGGTCTTGAAAGGATGTTGATTTTGTGAAAATATATATAAGATTCGAACACTATGGCCTCTGTCAGGTTTGATTTCATTACCATCCGCATTGTTTTGTGAAGAGCCTCTGGGATTGGTAGGCTATCCATGGTTTCAAGAGTAACTACAAGGGCCATATGGTCCGAAAACGACACCGGTAAAAGTTTTGCATTTAGATGAAAATGTAAATCTGGTGAATAATATAATAGGTCTATTAGGGTTTGGTGGGATTTGGTGTAAAAAGAGTAGGATCCAGGAGGAAGGAATCCTTCCCCACACATCATGTTTCTATTTATCAGTGGAAGAAATTTTAGGTTAAAGCGACCATATGTGGTGTTAAAATCTCCCAATATAAGTAAAGAGCCTGATTTGTTGCTAAGGATAGCATTTAAAATCTGAATTATTTTGTGATAGATAGTAGGATTGTTTGAAGTGTATATATAAGCTAGATTTATGCTGTAGCCCCAATAGTCTATTTCTAATAAGATTAAGTTGTTATCCAAATAGAGAATACAGAATTTGTTTGGAGGAAATTTTTTGTAAACACTCCAACCCCTCCAGCTGCTGAATGTCCAACTGAAAATTTAGTGAAGCCCATAGTGGCAATTAATGTTTCTATTTTAGTGTCAGTGTTATTATGGAATTTGGTTTCCCCCATTAGAAGGATGTGGGGAGAGTTAATGCTTATCCAATTTCTAATTGCATGAGCATGGGCCAATGAGTTGAGGCCACGGACATTAATCCCTGCAATTTTATAGTTCATAATATAGTGTCCCTGCCCCTCCAGCCGGCCCCTGGTCTTGAGGAGAATTTGGAAGTAAATGACTATAATTGGTTTCTTGATCTGATGCTTCTTCCAATGAGAGTTGATGTAGATTTGATTCCATGAGTACTTGAAGGTTCTCATTTTCCATAGAATCTAGTAATTCCAAATAGGGATCATCTTCCATTGGTGCTGAATCAGTATCAGAGTGCTCAGAGGTTTTTTCTTTTCTTTTTTTCCCATGACACTTTGTGTTTACTTTGTGATTCTTGTGAATCTGGTTTTAATGTAGGTAGTTGTGTTATAAACCCAGAATTCATATTGTCATCTGAGCTTGATTTATCCAGAACATCTAATTTCCGTTTATTAATATTTGGTATAGCTTGTCATGTTAGCTCTACTTCTTGTGAAAGATCCTGATACCAATGTCCAGATAAACCATCCTTTCCCACCAGGTTTGGAGTTTTGGTGTGTGCTGGATTGAAATTTTTTCTTTGGTTTATTGGTTTTGCTACTTTCTTTTTGAGGATGTGGAGTTATTGTATTTTGTTTACTTTGTGACTTTCTAGGTGATTGGGTGTTATTTTTGTCTATTTTGATTCTGGTGTCTGTTTCTTCTATTGGAAGTGATTTCAAGTCTGAAGGATTGTCAAGCATTGATTAATAGCCCTTTTTTCCAATGTTGTACTGTTTATTGACTGAATATTATCTGTGTATTGGTTTGAAATGAGATGAGGTGTACTTGATGTAGTTGTTTGTTTATCATTTCTATTTTTGGTTGTATTGTTGTGGAATTCCATTTCAGTTTGTTGGGAAAGATTTTCATCTTGATCTTCATCTCTAGATATTATGTGGTCTGGTGTTACATCTGTGGGAGTTATGTTGCTACTTTCTTTTTGAGGATGTGGAGTTATTGTATTTTGTTTACTTTGTGACTTTCTAGGTGATTGGGTGTTATTTTTGTCTATTTTGATTCTGGTGTCTGTTTCTTCTATTGGAAGTGATTTCAAGTCTGAAGGATTGTCAAGCATTGATTAATAGCCCTTTTTTCCAATGTTGTACTGTTTATTGACTGAATATTATCTGTGTATTGGTTTGAAATGAGATGAGGTGTACTTGATGTAGTTGTTTGTTTATCATTTCTATTTTTGGTTGTATTGTTGTGGAATTCCATTTCAGTTTGTTGGGAAAGATTTTCATCTTGATCTTCATCTCTAGATATTATGTGGTCTGGTGTTACATCTGTGGGAGTTATGTCTATAGATTCGGTATAGTTTGATGTTGAAGCCCTGTGTTTATCAGTGTGGTTTTCAATATTATTGTCTGTTTTAGGTGACTGTTTGGTGTCTGTAGTGGTTGTTGTTTCTATATTCTTTCCATTGCAGTGGTGGAACTTGCCTTTCTTTTGATTGCAGGTAGTGCAGATACATGCCAAACAGTCTTTTATAAACTGTGTCCTTTGTAAACAGTGAAAGCACTGAGGCCGCACCCCCCTGAATGTTAAGACCATTAGTGAACTTCTTGCATTAACTACAGTAGGGATGTCAGTGGGAGAAACATTTTTTTTCATGGCTAGTGAGAAGATTGCTGCATTTGATATTATGTTTCCATTCAAGATGGGGTCTGGAAGGAATTTAAATTTTGATACAGTGCCATAGGGATTGAGGATATTTTGGAGCTCTTGTTCAGTGAATCTTGTTAGGCAGTTTTTGATTTTCCCTTGTAGTATCATAGGTCTGTTCATTTCTACAGTGCAAAGTATTTTATTTCCCAGTATTTTAATATTGTTTTTAAATTGGAGCCTGTCTGCCCAGGTCTTAAATTCTATTGCCACATATCTGTCATTAGGATGTGTTAGTATTTGATAAATCCCCAACTCTGAATCATGTTGTTTAATTATGGAATATAAATGCTCCATGGGGAATTTGTATAATGATAAGTTTTCATTCGTTACTGCTAGGATTAGAGTTTTGTCATTGTAATAATTTTGGAAAGATTTATAGAACATGTTTGGAATAGTTTTGTTGAAATTATAGTTTATGTTTTGATGCATTTCATCAATAATATTATTATAATTTAATATCTTAATTGATTGGGGGTGTTGATTGTCTTCTGTTGTGATTTCTCTTTCATATTCCGATATGCCTATAAGCATTTCATTAATATTGCTGACCGAGTTAGTCTCCGTGGTTTTAACATCTTGAAATGAACTTTAATAAAGAATTTGAAATGTTTGTAACATTTTATAGATATCTAGGATTCAATTCAATTTAATAAAATAAACACAATATACATTTTTACAAATATAAAATAAATAAACTAATATAAAACGTTAGTTTTAATTATAAAATAAGATTAATGAAATATAAAAGATTATAATATTGATTAAAATATACTACCACCTATTATGAGATGGATGACAGTTAATAAAGATTGGGTTCAAACCCAGACTAGGGCTGATGACATTGGTACTGGGTGAAGCAGGAATATGTACTATATATCTAGCTTCAATATATATATTATAACGTTTTCCGTTTGGCTAGGCCTCTACACGCTAATATAAACTACGCACGAGTTGATCAAGCTATGTCAAAAAAAGAAGAAAGTTGTATTTCTATCCTAAAAACACAGCTATATTTCTTGATCAACTCGGCCTAGTAATTGTTGAGAATTATGCTATCGATGAGATCAGCTTTTAATTTATTTGATAGGCACCAGAGTTCTACAAGAACTCGCTGAAACCATCACATAACATCTCGCAAATTAAAAAGAAAAAAATGTTTTTTAACTAATTGGTATTGCATCATACCGTAACGAGAATTATTTTCTCCTTTTTGATTATTATTCCTGGGCTTGTTTAAACATATTGGTAAGGTAAATTCCATTTTAAATCTTATTAAACTAATAATAAATTTAATACTAAAAAAATAATAACTATTATTAATAACGCACAATGAAAAGGTTGATAAAAATAAAATCTCTTTTATTCTAACAAACTAAAAATATTTATAAGTTAAATTACGAATTAACTAAAGAGGAAAGTACACACACACTAATCCAGATAATAAATCAATTAACAAAAACAGTTAGATTAAGCAATTAAAGCAATTTAATAATGTCCCAAGATCTTGTATAAAATTCTTTATTAGAAAGTCCCTTGAATACGAAAAGTCTATATCAGGATGGTAGTCTAAGCTTAGATAAATAATTGTTTGCAAACTTTTAAGTCACTATCAGGAAAATTTATTCTTAACTTACCGGTAAGTTCATGTAGGTTTATGGGATCCCAGATCATGAGAATTTCCATTGGTCTCTCCTGCCAGCGTCTTCCATTATTGTTCCATTCTATAGCTGGAGAAAAGGCACGGTTGTAGTGACCCTTTTATTGCAAAAAGCAGTCTTCACAAGTCCCGTTTCCATGCTTGCATGACAGCTTGGTACAGCAAGGGGCATACCTGTGTAGAAGTATATTTCTTGCCACAGGTTATGCTCGCGGAAACCTCCAACTTTCAGAGACGTAACTAGAAGTTAAAGAGAAGACCCAGATTGAAGTTGTCCTCTCCTTTTTATATCGCGATCCAGTTTATGAAACTTCTGCACACTCTTTTGTCTTTTTATCAGCATATAAGATAATAATCTTGTACACTCTCTCTTAAATTTAAATTACAAAGTCTTAATTTTTTTTAGCATTATTCTTCCATCTTTAATTAGCTAAAATATTTTTCTTTTAGCTTATACTTTTGGAATTCTTTTAATTTATCTGGATTAGTAATCTGCATGTCATTTATTCTTTCCAATTTTTATTTCCAATTAGATAAAAAAAAATAAGAATGACAATTTTAACTTTCATTGCACGTTTTAACAAAAATTATACTAATCAAAAAAAAAATCTAAATTTACTTTTTTAGCTTTTACCAAATGCCAATATATTTGCAACGTATATAAATAAACATTACAATATATACACACAAACTAAAATAGTCTTCCCATCATTCACTTCAACAATCAACTTCCTTTCATATAAAAGAATGTCTCCATGACATTGATGGCCTCAGATTCAAAAAATGTTATCATCAAAGTGTCTTACTCTTCTTTTCAATTCATTTGTTTTTATAAAAGATAACCTCTGCATTGTCAAATGATATTTTATGACTTGTATTCATTTCATGAATATATAAAGCTGAGTTTAGATATCTATTTTTAACTCTACTCTTATGAACTGTAACATTTTCATTACAATTTAATTTACTCTGATCTATATAAATTTTATAATAAGTATAAGGTATCTTATAAAAAATCATTAATGTGTTTTTTATTGTTTTAAAATTTTTTAATATTTTTATGCAGATAAGATTAAGATTATTCATGATTTGCTATTGTTATTAGAGAATTCTATGTATTTTGTGTGCAATGATGTATTTTATAAAATTAAAGAAGGGTGGACTATTGGTTATGTTATTTCTTCTTTAATGTGCTTTGTCTGTATTGATTTTTTAGAGAGTAGTGTTACTACTAATTTTTCTGGTTCTTTAAAATTATTTTTTAAGCATGTTGATGATTTTTTGTTTGTTATACAGGAAGATAAATTGAATGTTTTTTGATAGATTGAATTCTTTTGATTCTAATATTAAATTGACTATTGAAGGAGGTACATTTGAATTTACTAAGTTAAAATTTTTAGATTTAAGTGTTGATAAAGTTGATATTGTTTTATTTTGTAGTCATTTTATTAAAGCAAAAAATGTAAAAAATATGATAAGGCTAGACAGATATAAACTTTTTATTCATAAGAAACTTTCCTTCTTAAATTTTTGTTATAGAAATAGAAGCCCTTAATGATTTTAAAAATAATAGTTATTTTCAGAGGAGTCACTTTGTTTCTAACTAGATTTAGGATATAATCTTAAATTTATTAGGAATATTATACTTAATAATAATATCTATAAAATTTAATTGATATTGTGAATAAGGAGCTTAATTTATAAGGCATCAATTAGTATATATATATGAGTTTTTATTGGATAATATTAAAGTGGCCTGGAAGAAAAGCTTGAATTTAAATTCATTACTAAATAGTTCCAAACAATCCATTTATAGCAAATCTATTCCTGGGGTAGTTTATAAGATGCCTTGTAATTGTCTTAAAATTTATATAGGTCAGAGTAATTTAAGTCTCAATTAAAGAGTTTCATAAAAATAGAGTTACAAATAAATATCAAAACTCAGCTTTGTAAATTCATGAACTGAATACAGGTCATAAAATATTATTTGACAATGCAGAAGTTATCTTTTATGAAAAAAGTGAATTGAAAAGAAGATTAAAAGAAATTTTGATGATAAAATTTTTTGAATCTGAGGTCATCAATCACATGAAGACATTCTTTGATGTAAAAGGAAGTTGTTTGTTGAAGTGAATGATGGGAAGACTATTTTGTTTTATATATATATGTAGTAAGTTTAGTTGAATTTTACTTGAGAAGATCTATTTGTTAATAGATGAAACCATGATTGTGTAAGAATTTTGGTAAAATTTTGTTATTTTGGCTAGTATTATAGTGTTATATGAATTTCTATTTTATTTTTAATTGCTATTGTAGCACTAAACAGTATTTAATTTACAATTTATTATGTAGTTTTTCCTATTTTTAATAATGATAATATTCTTTTTTTAAATGCAGTATTAGCTTTCTACTTGTTCTTTAGCTAAAAACTTGTAATTGATCCATAATTCACACTATGATGCAAATCGAAGAAAAACAGAATGAGTAAAAACATAATTTTTAAAAGGATATTATTGCATGCCAAAATATTTAATTCTTAACAAATTTCTTGATAAAACCTATGAATAAATGAAATAAAATGGAATGGGGTTTAATGGCTTTTAAAAATTTATTGAATAAACAATCTAAGCATAAAAATTTTAAATTCTTCCCTTAAATATATCCTGGCTAAATCCTTAATCGTTGAACTGTATAATAAAGTGTAATATATATAATATGACTTAGTTATTAATATGCATTAAAGAAATTAAATAAGTATGTTTTATTATTGAATGAAAAGGTTATTTTTGTTAATAAAAAATGTAAACAAGTTATTTGCAAATGGCTAAATTTTTAAAACATGTATTTTTATCAAGTTTCTGATAAAGGAATTAGTTAAAAACAATTACTTTTTTAAAAAAAAATATTGTGAGCATTTCATTAACATGGCATTATTGTAACACTTATACAACTTCACTTGTAACCACTCAATTGGGGAAAGTACCTACAAAATTCTTTATCTATATTAGTAGAAGAATCCAATTGTTTGATTTTTTTTTCCTTGTTATATTTTATCATTAAACAAAAGAAACTGCAAGGCATGGTATAATGTCTTCTTTAAATTTATCAAATAAATAATGTACATGTGAAAATTTCTTCTCTTAAGTAAATGTAAGGAAATCCTTAAAATGCCTAAATACCTGTCTAGATTGCATGACTAAGGTTTTAAACTGAAACAACAAGCATACAAAAAAATTATTATATTACTGAGATTCTGAATAGTACAAATTAAAAAACAAGATCTTGATTAGAGTGAACCTACTTCAACTTGATTGCTATTTATCACATTGTGGATTGCTATTTATCACATTGCCACATCAAAGTCGGGAGAGTTAATATGTAAATAAAAAGGTAAAAATGTTAATAATTAGAATTTTTTAATATTCAATTGTGTCTTTTGCTAAATAAAATTATATAGAATTCATTATTTAACTAATTTTATTTTATGGGGAAAGGGGTCTTTTTCACATGACAAAAACATTTAGATATTTAAAAATAATAATTTTATTTGCAAATATAGAAATATTAAAATTGCACAAATTAATACTTCTATATAAATTATTGCTTATTTATTATAAATATGATTTTGTGCAATTTAATTAAATCAATATTTGAGAAAACAAAATACAATACATTAACACAATATATATATATATAATATTTTATTGTGAATCCATTAATAACATCATTCTAATCTTATTATTTTTTGTGTTTAATACATAAAAATGCTAATGGAGAGCTGATTTCACATTAATGTGACCAGATCATTATGAAACATTTAGATAAAACAATGTAATAGAAAAATTTGCATTATCACATATTAGTACATTACTTCGCATATGATATTCATTGTAGAATTTATAAATTAAAGTGGCAAAAAAAGAAAACATAATTTCATTTAGCATGTGATTAAATATTTTAATTTTCATGAAATGCATATATCAAGAAGACCCAGGGCCTTGACAAATGCAAGATCATGTCAATGCACTCAGGCCAATTTTGGACATGAGATTAGGGATGCTGAAATTTATCTTACACAAAGAGACCTCACACCCATGCAGTGGGCCTGGCTGAGAACATTAAGTTTTTGCTGATTTAAATCCTATTTGATTTGTGGTTCATTATTTATATATTTTGTGTAATATTTTTGCGATCATTTCTTTCTGTTTTCATAATTTTAAGAATATTTAGATTACAATTATGGCCATATATATCATTTAGTACATGAATTTTCATTAATTAAAACATCATATCAATTTTAAAAAATCACTTTTATTCTTTTAATATAGATCATATAACTTCTACTACAAAAGATATGATCAAACAGACTGCTTTAAGATTTTGCTTACTTGAAACATACATGCTATAACCTATTATTATATATAGAGTTCACAAAACAAGTTCTTAACAAGCTTTGAAAATATCCTCAACCCCAGACCGTTTTCTGCATCTAGCATCATCAGTGAGGTGCCAGAATATTCATTAGATTAAAAATACTAGGGCAAGCCCAGCAGAAAACAATCTGGGGTTGAGGATATTTTCAAAGCTTAAGAGCTTGTTTTGCAAGCTCTATATATAGCATTTGTAAATATGAGCTTTATTAAAATTAGGTCATGTGACATCTGACTTGATTTTTTATCATTTTATTTCATGCTATAAACTATTATAAAAAGAATCTACAAGAAAAAATGCATAAGGACTATCAAGCATGGTTTCAGCTCAGGTGTAACATTGTAAAAAAAATTTGTGGAATATTATTACAATGAGAAGATAAATTTTGAAATATTTTCATGCTATCATCTGTAAAATATATTATTTACAAGAAATTATATTTTAAATTTTTTTAAAAATGTTTTTAACTACTTTTTTAAGAAATCTAGAATTATGATATGTCTTCTTTTCAATATAAAATTGTCTCATCCAGAAAGAATGATATAAATGATACAAATTCTCAAGAAATATCAAATAGCTGTGAATTTAACTTAAGAAGTAACTCATAAGATAATAAAAATATTGAATTGTGGTTAAGACAACCAGTATATTGTGTTATTAAGATAATGTAAAAACAATGTGCAAATAGCATGAAGAAATAACAAATTTTCATGATGTAAAGAAATATGCATAATTTTTTTCTGTTTACCTAGTCCTATAATTTATGCCATACTGGGTGTTCAATAGAGTTTTCCATTTACATCCAATAAACTCATATGTACATATTAATAGTATGAAATTTAAAGTTCAAGTTGTTCAAAAATGAATACAATATTATCATACTGAAAAATGACCAATGTTACACTTCTTAAAGAAAGTAATAGAAAGATTGTAAATCTCAATTATTCACTATTGATTTATAAAAATGTTATTAATATGTACCAGCTAAAAATTGACTGTCATATTTTTTGACTAAATTCCTATGGACTTGTAAATAACTAGTGAATTAACTCTATTACCACATTATCTTCATATTAAGTTTCTAAAATTATCAATGTCTAAAACTAATTATGACTTACTGAACATAATTATGATAAAATCTGCCATTTTTATTGATATATTATAATTAACAGAAATAAATGTAAAAACCTCTAGTCTCAAAAATCATTTCTGTAATAATTACTTCTTTGTCTTACTTGTGTGTTTGTTGTCATTACTGTTAGCCATCAAAATCTATCCTGAAATAAATTGTGACACCGATTTTTGTAGCAATAATATCTGCTTGACTCAACAAACAATTTTATGATAATTAATATTTTCTGCATACATGTTAAATTTTCCATTTAAATAAGTATATAGGTACTAAATAATAAGTATTGCAAACAAGAATATGACTTAATCATTGTGATAGACAGGGTATGAGCACTGACTTTCACATGACCCACTCTCCACACCATCTCATAACACTGATACACCTGAACACACATATGTCGAAAAGATAAATAATCACCAATATATGTATTTCATGCTAAACCAGATGATTGCTGGTTTAGCATGAAATACGTATATTGGTGATTATTTATCTTTTTGACATATGTGTGTTCAGATGTATCAGTGTTATGAGATGGTGTGGAGAGTGGGTCATATGAAAGTCTGTGCTCATACCCTGTCTATTACATATATAGACACAGGTATATATATAAGCCTGTGTATTTCATCTATTAATCATTGTGAGTAATTTTTAATTTCTCACCATGCTGACATTATGATTTATTTACTATCTCAATATTATTTTTTTTAAAAAAAAAACTGAATTATCAAACATGATCAGGATCGAAATATATCCAGCTTTATAATTTGTTTATATTTAGCAATGCATTTTTGAAATGTTTAACTCTTCATATGTTTGAGAATAAAGTCTGATAAGTATCATCACTTTTTGGATATATTGCAAAAATACTGAATTATCTACTGAACTTCCCCATTTAAAATAAAAATTGACCTGAATTACAAAACTCATATTCCTGTGTGGTTTAGTGCAGTGATAGAGTGTCCAACAATGGAATGTAAAATCCCAAATCAATTCCAGTTCAGGCACATCATGTGTTTGAACCTCTTATCAACTCCTGAGCAATGAAGCCATTCTATTTTTTTTTACAAAGTCATTATCAATTTTGATGAATTGCATATTCTGTTAACTTATACCTGCTGTGTTATGTGACAATATATTATTATTATTATTATTATTATTACTATTATTATTATTATTATTATTATTATTGGATGAAACACTTTTTATATTTAGTCATCATCATCATCATCAACCATTATCAATCCACTGCAGGATAAAGGTCTCTCCAAGTTCAATCCATCTTCTCTGATATTTAGCTTCTCTTCTCCATACTACCTCTGCACACTTTCTTATTCCATCAATCTCACATGTTGTCTCTTTCTGGGTCTTTCACAATCTCTTGGAATCCAGTTTAAGATTTCAATTGTTCATCTATTATCATCTCTTCTAGCAATATGTCCAACCCAACTCCACTTCAGTCTTTTAATTTTTTCAATGAGGTGACCTGTTTGTTCTCTTACCCATATATTGCATTTTCAATCTCTTCTTGTTACTCCTAACCTGCATCTCTCCATACTTCTTTGAATGGTCTGAAGTCTCTGCATTGCTCTTGTATTAAGTATCCAAGTCTCAGATCCACAAGTAAGAACTGGTAAAACACATTTGTTAAAAACCTTCCTTTTCAAACACATAGGCATATTTCCTTTTAGTATCGAGTTATTTCTACCAAAAGCACTCCAACCAAGTTTAATTCTATGATTTCATCCATTATGTTTCCATCTGTATTAATAATCTGACCAAAGTATTTGTAGCTGTTATCTTCTTCTAAATCATCATAATCAATCTTTATTTTCATATTTTGAGAAAATCCATTGAACATTACTTTAGTCTTTTTAACATTTATCTTTAGTCCTACTTTTCTACTTTCATTTGATAACTCCTGCAACATTTCCTGCAGCTCTAAAAATGGAGATTATTTAAGTCATTTAGATTTTGCAAATGGTGTAGTTTTAAATGTTTTTCATTTATAAGGCACAATTTAAATGATTTTTTTCCATTTTCTGGGTTATAAGATTTAAAAATAAAATTTTAATAATAACTTCCTACTTGGATATGCCCTATCCTACATTTTCCTTTATTTTATTATTTTAATTTACTTTTTTAAGTCACTATTTTAAATAGTTCTTATATATATTTTACACTTTTTATTATTGAAAATATTTTTTTGTTTAATCCATTTCTATATTTGGTATTTATTTTAAAAAAATTTACATATGATTTTAAAAATCCTTATGCATCTTGATGATATAAGGAGTTTTATTATTTTGTCCTGTAACTTTAAATATAAATTATTAAAATTAAAACTATGACAAGTTGTATTGCTCGATCATACTAACGTGTCTTAGTCTAACACTTACGATAAACTACAACTTCATTTAGTAATAAAAATAATTGTCTTTATAAATATATTGTTGTTTTTTTTTATTTATTTTTTTTTAAAGTGTCATAGCATCGGCCGGGACGCGAACCCGCAACCCGGGCAACTGCCTGCAAGTGCAAGGCAGTCGCGCTGACCTCTTGACCACCAATGCAAGACTATAAATATATTGTTTTTCCCTAGTTTTATTAATATTGCGGTTATTATTATTCTTCTTTTTTTTAATTTTATACTTGTTTTAAGATTATTGTTTCATTTAAAAAAAACATTTGTAACTTTTTTTTTACATTTTTTTTTAAATCTTATTTTAGGTTAAAAGAAGAAGAGTTATTTTCAAAAATTTACTGTAAACAATAATGTTTTTAAAATATTACATTTAAAAGTAGTTTCACTTTCAAGAAAATTTTCCTCGAAAGAAAAAATGCTGGATCATATGAAAAGATTTTTTAAAAAGCATAAAATGTCAATATTATGGTTTTGTGCAAAACAGATTTATTTACAGAATTAAAAAAAGGAAAGAAGAGTGGGGATGGGGGGTAATAATAATGATTAAAAATCATAACAGTTATTAACATTACATGATAAACAGTTAGAATAAATCTTAAAGATTAATATATGTTTTCCTAAAACTATGTGATCCTTGCCCTTTTAATTATAATTATATGAATGTCTTTAGAAAACTTTATTTAAATATTTTCAATTACTCTCATTTAATAATAGCACACTGATGTTCGAGTGATATTATTCTTTTCCGTTCTACAGATGTAGCTGATCTGATCATCAACAATATTAGCATGGGAATCGAACCTTGACCTTTAGATTCTTGAATATTGAATTTTAAGGTAATGCTATAATCATCTGAGCAAATAAAATTTAAAATGTTTCTAAATATATTTAACGTTAAATAATAGAAATAGGACAACATATAATTACAATTAATATAAATTATTTCAATAAAATGTTAAAAAAAGAAGAAAAAAGGTAAAATAGTAAAAATATTTAAATAAAATATAAATTTAGATCAACAAATTTATTGCACATGCGCTTTGCAGATTTTAACTATAAAATGAATGAATACTAACACTTCAAACACATGATAAAGTCTTTGGAAAAGACTGTAAAATGAATGAATACTAACACTTCAAACACATGAAAAAGTCTTTGGAAAAGACCACTCTGTCTTTTCCAAAGACTTTATCATGTGTTTGAAGTGTTAGTATTCATTCATTTTATAGTTAAAATCTGCAAAGCGCATGTGCAACAGCTTAATGCTGTTTAAATATTAGTTTCTAAACATCGCACTATATAAAATAAATGATTTATTTATCAACAAATTTAGTAAATAATTCTGAAATTGATTTATTTAAACAATCATTAGGTAATTGCTTTTTAAAAATAATCTTTCAAAATTTTAAAAACTTTAAATATATTTTTATCAAAATGGCCAGAGGGGGTGTTAAAACAAAATTTTCTTCATTACGACTATAGTTTAACTATTAAACAAATTGACTTTACTTAAAATCATGCGCACACAGTAGTTCTCATTGAAAAGGCTTATTTGTTTAATAGATGAAATCAAGTTGGTGATAAACAAAATTTTGTATATTTTTATATTTTCTGGTGCTTTTATTGTTCTATTTTTCCTTCTGTTTTGATTATAATTATACTATAGCTTAAGCAGGGTTACATGTGTAGAATAAATTTCATTACCACAACCTTCATGCTTACTAAATCCAATAGAAAAACAGCAATCTGTTGCCAACAGATTTATGATATTCTATTTAATAAGGTGGAATAATGTAGTTTGTATATAACTGTTGGTACTTATAATAAAAATATATACATATAAAGAGACTCAGCAAAAGGTTCTGACAAGTGAAACTTGGAAAGTTTATAAGTTCTAAGCATGTGCTTTTTTAATTAAATAATTACCATAACTAGGCATTATGATGTAAGAACCATCCTCAGCATCAAAAACTGAATGACATGATATATTAACTGATTATTGTCTAAGAAAATATTAAGACACTCATTGTAAAGAAAAACCTTTCTCTTATTTAAGAAAGCTTATAACGGCTAGATAATATTTAAAACAGATCATAGAATATCATTTCGTTTCTCTAAACAATATCTGTCTGCTTAATATAAATTGGCTCATTATTGCCTTGGAAGATAGCACACTCTTATCTGGAATCAATGTTTACACAATTGAAATCTTGATTCCCAAACATTTGATCTAAAGTTGTGATGCATCCGTGAAGAATAATGATTGAATTAAAAGAAGATCATATTATAACTATTTTCTTGGTAAATTAAAAAGTGATTAGAAAAAGTATAAACTTTGATTCACACAATTAATGAATCTAAATGTAAGTATGACCCTCACCACCCTGCACTCGGCAAACTGTGAACAATGCCTTTTATTTCACTACTTATTTGAGAAGGTGGTAGTGATAAATAAACCTTTTCTCTATAATAGAATCATTAAGGCTGTTAGTTTTAACATGAATTTCAACTGAAACTTAAGATTAGAAACTCCATACGTGCATGCAGATATTGTACTATATATAAATAAACTACAAGAGTATTTGAAACAAAATATAATATTTAAAACTGTATTACTTTATATTTGCTGAGTTTAATGGTATTAAATCCAGTGAATCTTTATTTATATGACAAAGTACTCATCTCTCCAAAGTATTAAAAATTAATTGTACTTATATGCTATTTATTTATTTATTTTATGAAAGAGTCTCATTATATACTAGGTATTATATTCATTTATTACAATATAAGGCTTAATGCAGATGTTATTTAAACATTAACAATTTCCAATAATGTTTAAAACTTTTTTCGGGTAGTCCATAATCAACCAACTAACCATGTACTTATTAGTGAATAAATGGAGCAAGAATATTATTCCGATTTATTAAATAACTAGCATCACTTAATTAAGTAGGTTTTTTTTCTAGTTGTTTGATGAAATGCTGAAATGGCTTCTTTTTTTAATTTATTTTTACCTAAGTTAAAAGATTTTTTTAATGTTATTTTTTGCATCTAACTTATTTACAAACCTGATTGTATTTATCAGAGAGAGATATTTCTTACTACATGAATCATCAAAAAATATTAACATATTCAAATAAACTTTAAAAAAAATTTTCATCAAAATTAATCCAGAAAACACTAAGTATAATATTATCATCATCATTGTCAACTATTATCAATTTATTGCAGGATCAAGGTCTCTCCAAGTTTAATTTATCTTCTCTGATCTCTAGACTCTCTTCTCCACATCACTCCTGCACTCTTTCTTATTTCATCATCTATTTCACATGGTCTCTTTCTGGGTCTTTTATAATCTCTTGGAATTCAGTTAAGATTTCAATTGTCCATCTATTATCATCTCTTCTAGAAATATGTCCAGCCCAATTCCACTTCAGTCTTTTAATTTTTTTCAACAATGTCAGTCACAACTGTTTGTTCTTTTACCCATATATTGCATTTTCGATCTCTTCTTGTTATTCCTAACATGCATCCCTCCATATTTCTTTGAATGGTCTGAAGTCTCTGTGTTGCTTTTCTATCAAGTATCCAAGTCTCAGATCCATAAGTAAGAACTGGTAAAAAAAACATTTATTAAAAACCTTCCTTTTCAAGCACATAGGCATATTTCCTTTTAGTATTAAGTTATTTCTACCAAAAGCACTCCAACCAAGTTTAATTCTATGATTAATTTCATCCATTATGTTTCCATCTGTAGTAATAATCTGACCAAGTATTTGTAGTTGTTAACTTCTAAATCATTATAATCAATCTTTATTTTTATCTTTTGAAAAAATCCATTGGACATTTCTTTAGTGTTTTTAACATTTACCTTTAGTCCTACTTTCTTACTTTTATCTGATAACTCCTTCAACATTTCCTGAAGTTCTAAAGCATTATTTAAAAAAAACCCTTTAGCTTCCCATTTTAATCCACAAAAGACTTCTTGCATCACTGCTATAAAATGTTTTGGAGACATGGAGTCAACCTGTCTTACATCCTTCTCAATGTAACCTTCCTAGTATCATTATGTAAACTAATTGTTGCTGTTGCATTTTTATAAATATTCTTCAGAATATGACAATATTGTGAGTCTATACCTTGATGATCCAATGCTTTAATGACCGAACAAATGCTTATAGAATCAAATGCCTTTTCATAATCTCCAAATCCAAAGCAGAATGGCAACTCATATTCATTAAGCTTCTCTCAATACTTGGATATTATCTATTGTACTAAAACCACTTTTAAATTCAGCTTATTCTACTGGTTGGTTGAAATCCAATGTTTTCTGTAGACGAGTTTTAATTGTTTTGGTAAAATTTTTGTGTAAAATTGATAAAAGACTGATAGGTCTGTAATTTCTAATAACTTTTTATCACTTTTTTAAAATATTAATATTAATACTGCATTCTTTCAATCATTTGGTACATCGTTATCATTTAGACATTTGGTATATAACTTTGCCATTTTTTTTATTTCTTCACCTGCTTCTTTTAATATATCAATTATAGTTCCATCATTACCTGGAGCATTTCATTACTTTATAAATTTAATTGCATATCTCACTTCATCATTTAAAACTCTGGGCAATTCAGAAAATGTACTACATGTAGGGGGTACTTGTTCTTTATTACTATATAATTCTTGATAGAAATCTTCTGCCCATTTCATGATGTCATCTGTCTTTTTAGTAATAATTCCATATTTTTTTCTTATTGCAGATATAAATTTCCTACCAATACCAAAATGTTGTTTTACATTCTTGAGATTTTTATTTCCTTCTATAGCCTTTCTTGCTAATTCATAATTATATTTTTTTATATCATTATCAACTCTTTTTCTTATCATTTTACAAAATTTGATATATTCAATCCGTTTTAATGCATCATTTTTATATATCTTCATATTCCTTCTTTTCTGCATTAATTCTTTAGTCTCAGTAGAAATTTTATTGGTCATTTGCTGCTTTGTTCTGCCAGCTATCTTTGTTGCAGTTTTTAAAAGTGTATCAGTTATTTTCTTATTAATTTCATTCAAATCTGAATCATGTTCAAAATCTACTAATACTTGAAACCAATTTGCAAGTTCTAATTTAAATTCATTAGAATGTTTCTGAAGATTAGGAATGTCAACTGTAAATATTGTTTTTCTTAATAATTTTTGTCTCTCTAGTTTTGCATTAACATTATCTTACTAATCAATGATGATCGCTTTCTGTGTTGAATTTATTAAGAACATTACAATCTTGAAATATGTATTTTCTGTTAGTCAAAATATAATCCAATTTTGATGTATCTTCATTTGGATGCTTCCATGTCCATTTTATAAGATTAAATAAATATAAATAATTACTTAAACATTCTACTATTTCAAAAATTTTATATTCTGTGATTTATTCAGAATCAACTGAAATCTTTGGCTCAACAAACCAGATACATTTAAACATATGCAACACTCCAAGACATTAATAAAAGTAAAATTTTGATAAATAAGTTTTTGAACCAATTAAGGACATTATATTTTTTAGAATCTAGTGAAGTTTGGAGAAAGAAAAAAAAAAGTTTTATTTTGATATTTTATTACAGCAAATTATAATAAATAAAAGATAATATCTTCAGTAGTGAAGACCATATCCTAATACAATCATTTCTTAAAAGTATTATTAAACATCTTGTTGTCAAATAAAAATGGCAATGCTCACCTGCCAAGCATCAAATGTATTTTTTTGCATAAATACTTACTATCACATGACTCTGCATATGTATGTTAATAATACTCATTTCATTAAAAAAAAAAATTTAAACTTCTTATTCAAACTTTTACATTTTTTAATTAATAATACAGAAGTTGAGCAGCTTTCATATCTTAATTCTGATATCATACTCATTGCTATGAGCATGATATTAAAATTAAGACACCAAAAGCTGTTTAGCATAATATAATAAAACTTTTATCTCAAGCTTTTCTTACTCAGTCATTCCTATTGCTTATATCAATTACAATTGTTATAGGAAAAGTTGACCAATGTATATATAATTACAATATAAAAGTTGTAATTTAAAATAAAATATATTCCTTATTTCCTTAAGTTAATGGTAAAAATTCTATTTATTTATTTAATATATTTTATCTTTCTTGTTATTTTAATTTTCTGCCATCATACTATAATTTACCATTATGTATTTTTGTAACATAATGACAACTGTTTTATAAGCTGCCAGAAAGTTAATAAGAAAATAAAAAAAAGCAACATTTATTATAAAAATTGCTATTTATAACAATTTTAAAATAATTTGATATAACAGCTGTTTGTAAATAATTTTGTTCATAGAGAGGTCAAATAAGAAATCATAATAATAACTTCCAATGCATTGTTTACTTTTACTCTTTAATAATCTCTGATGTTATAGCTGAGATCAGCAAACTTATTATTCAATATATTAGTATAAATTATTGAAAGTGAAATAGATATCCAGGATGAGCAGTTGTAGTGTTAATGCAACTAGCAGCAGCTGATTCATTGAAATTTTGTTTTCTTTTTAAACTGTATGAAAACTATAAACATGACATCAACAGAAATCCCAGCATTTGATGCTGTTTAAATTCTTCTTTTAAATAGCATATCTCAAGTTGAAATAAGACAAAATTTGAATTTTTTATTAATATTTTTATTATTAGGTTAATTTAATTTTTTTCTTTTCTGCTCCATTTACTAGTTGCACAAAGAAGACAAAGGCAGAATTTTTTAATTGGACAGACTCCTTATTAAAATGGATTAAAATATGCTGGTAATTCACATTTCAAGGCCTTCATCTTGATAAAAATGTAATCAGAATATCTGGTTGTAAGTATTCAGTTTTTTTTTAATTATTTGAATAGTATTTTTAATTTTTTTTTAATTATTTGATAAATGGAATAATTTATTAATGTGTTTGCATTTGTAATGATGTGTCTGTGTAGTATATAAATTATATAATATTAAATCATTTATGCTCTTTATTATATGTATATAAATTTGTATTTAAACATAACAAAAGTGGTTTAGTACAATGTAATTTTGGGCCTCTGATCCGAGTTTGAAGCAACCTTATTTTATAGACATAATGATTCCCAAAAGATTTAATAATTTATTAATGTGTTTATATTTGTATTAGTGTATTTGTGTTTGTACTTGCATGTTTGTGTTTGTTTAACAAGTAATGATTTGCATATATAGAGCAATGCAATGTAAATTTTAAAACTCATCAGATGTATAGAAAGGTTGCAGTTGATAAAGCAATCACAAAATTTACTGGACATAGTACCATGTAAAAATATAAACACTTAAAACCAAGAAAAAGAGATTTCAAATAGTGTGTGTGGGTGTGTGGTAATAGCCACAATAATTATGTATATACCACATGGAATTGTATTCAGGCAAAGAATCAAATTCTGATTCTTGCCTATGTCTTGATACTCATGCTGTGGAGCCAGTAGTTTTGCCACATCTTGCATCACATTATTTAAGTCTATAGCTAGCAAATGAGCTATATGCAAATAAATTATATCTATTTGGGACAATAAATATAACAAGATAATATGACT
Organism: Epiperipatus broadwayi; assembly: GCA_028023455.1. Classification (NCBI taxonomy): domain Eukaryota; kingdom Metazoa; phylum Onychophora; class Udeonychophora; order Euonychophora; family Peripatidae; genus Epiperipatus; species Epiperipatus broadwayi. Next base: position 979,934 of record JAQFVV010012637.1, on the reverse strand, counting down.
GGCATGGATAAAGAATATAAACAAAAAATATAAAATGAAAAGATGAAAGTCATTTTATCATTGATACAGACAGGAGGCTATAATTTCTAGTCTTAGATAGACAAGAAGCCAATTGCTATGATGACAAATGCATATACACCTTCTAGAAATGATTTGTTTTGTATCTTTTATTAGAATGAATATTTTTCTTATAGACAACATTGAGATTTGTTAACTTTTGGGGTACAAGATAAAAATTAATTCTTATGTAACTAGTTTTGGAGATTCTGAAGCTATGGATTGTCTCACGTAAGAAGTATTATATATGGTTTGGAAAGAGAAATTTGTGAGGAATATCAAGAAATTATCAATAAAGATGTAATTTAAACTTAATAATAAATTAGAAATTATGAACAAACAATAAAGTAATAATTGTTTCAGATGTTTAAATTTTTTCCCCTTATTTTTTAATGGTAATCACTATTTGTCTTAACCTTATTGTTTTCCTTAGTTTTTATAGTTTCTATCAATGTAAAGCTTTTTTCTTTAATATTATTAAAGCTGAAGTTATTGTGAAAATTGTGTCTCAAGCTAGTTTTTAAAAATTCAATATGGTGCCAAGGATCATAAACAATATAAAATATTAGTAAACATATTTGTAGTGAGCAATTTTTTCAAATACCGTATCTAAAAACATGCAAATGTTCATAGCAGCATTAATATAGTTTCTATTCTGACAAGAATAGATTTCACTTCTACTTGTAGCCTAAGTTATTATGTAGGAAGTTAATCTAGATCATGCCAATTTCAATGAATGAAATTCATTTTGTAGTAGATATTATTAATTTAGGTTCAAAAAATTTTTAGAATTACATATTAATGAAAAATTAGATCTTCCACAAGATTTATTGAAAAATAAGTATTTAATAACTCTATCTTGAGAATGAGCCTGAACTTAATTAGGTATTGTTAACATTTACTACAAATCAAATGTCATACTTACAATTAACATTTGTCTAAATTAGCATCCTAAATAACATCCTAAGATTCAGTTAGTGTCCAATCCATTCTTGTTGGCACAGAGAGACTGAATATTATTTAGATATAGCATTTGAATATGTATTTGCTCTGAAGGTATTTGCACAAAATTTTTTACTGTAAAAGTTTCTATATACATGTAATAGTTTTTTTAACAAGGCTGTAAACCTTAGCAATGAGCGTCTGAAAAAATTGTCACTAGGGACCTCTGTAGGTCTTTAAAACACATGCTTACGCTATGAAGAAAAGAGAGAATCCCATGTAAATAGTTTGTTAGTTTTTATTATTGGTATTATGGATATACAATAAAATAAAACTTAAGCTAAGCTATAAACTTTAATTTTTGTCTGAAAGTTACTAATAATGGCATCTTTTTATATATGAGATTATTTTTATCCTGTAGAATTCATTACTCAATGTCTCTAAAAAAATTCAAATTTTATTTAAACTTTTAAAATACATTCAGTTGGTGGTTATAGCACAGAGATTAGTATACAACACAATATTTTGGGTTATATTCTTGCTGTGTCTGCAAGTATGACTGAGTTAAGTAATCAGAATAGTGAATAGTCTGCAACAACTCTATCTATACAGTTTACTAATGTTCAATTCCCTCAATGTACATTCAGACTGGCTGCTACAAAAATGGTTTACAATGGGCTAGGTTTACACACACCTTGGTCTCAGTCCAGTTTAGCTTCACATGAATGCTTTGTAGTATAGCACTGTGACTGACCTTAAGCTCCTTACAGCTTTCGTCTTTGCAACAGTCTATCAGTAACTCCACTTGAAAACCGCTGGAAACTCAACTCTTTATTCAGCTGCTATCCGGACAGTTTCCTCAGGCTATGGTCTCCCAATCTCTGTGGGCCTATTTAGCTATGCTCATGATCTACATTTCTACTGATTGCTGGACATTAACTAAAGCACTGACATGAGATCTCTCCTACCAGAATTGAACAGGAAAAGTCAACTGGAAATGCACTCGAATGGCCTGACGTAATTGTTGCATACTCTTTTTATAGCTTTCTGATCACTGCAACAATTAATCACATGCTTCAATAAGGTGATGTCTCTTATCTTGAAATATTTGCAATCATCAAATATTTCTTGGAATTTTGTCGATCGCCATTATGTTAATGCTTTAATTAAATTCCTCAGTTATCAGTGCGCAATCTAAAAACAACCTCTTGAATAAATTCTAGTTTTTCTGCAGTGCACAAACCTGTATGCAATTTTTACAAAATATAACAATTCTTCTCTCTTTTTCAAGAGTTGTTGGTCTGGCCAGTGCCAATACTAGCATGGGAATTGAACTAGGGAACTTTAGATTCATAAATATTAAATTTAAGGTGACTCTAACCAATTAGGCTCTTACAATTCAGTATTTACAAATTTAAAGGTTCCAGATTTAATTTCTGTACTAGTCCTATTATTGGCCAGATGATCTAACAATTGAAAATAAGAGAAAAATAATACTAACATTATATTATATACTATCTTACATGCTATATCTAACAATTGAATGTAAATGAAAAATTTAAATAAAGTTTGGATTTTTTTAAAGACATTTTTAGTTAATGGAAATACTTCAACATATAATTAATGATATATATATATATATGTGTGTGTGTTCAAATCACCCTCCCCAAAGTTATGTTTTTTCAGTAATACCCTCTGAGAATAAATATAAAGTCTGAACTTCAAACAGTATGATTTCGTAATTATTTACATAAATAGCTGCTGGGAAAACTTAACATTTGGGAGGGTGATTTGAACATTTTTTTCATTTGAAATTTTAGCTAGTGATATGTACTGAGATATTTTCATATATACATATAATAATTAGCTTTATGATGTACATGTCCATCTCTGCAATAACGTATGCACTCTTACTTACTTAATCCATTACTATCAATCTTTATTTTCCGTCTATTTTGAAAAGCTATTGTATATAAATATATTAATATTTATTTTTAGTCCTACTTTTTTGCTCTCATCTGATAACTTTTGTAACATTTCTTGATGTTCTGAAATATTATTTACAAAACAACTATATCATCTGAAAAAGCTAGAATATTTTAATAACCTGTTTATTTTTTGTTTCTTTAATTTTCTATTTTAATCTGCAAAATATTTTTTGCAAAATTGCTTTAAAACGTTTTGGAGAGCTAAAATTATTCTTTTGGCTCTTATCAGTGTTAATCATCTTAGTATTTTGAAATCTAATCATAGCTGTTGCATTTTGATATTTTTCATTATAATTCGACAATATTCTGAGTCTATGAGTTAATATTTTAAAGCTTCAATAACTAAAATGCTTATAAAACTCAATGTCTTTTCATAATCCACAAATTTAAAGCATAATATCAACTCTTCCTCTTTGATATTTTATAAAAACTCTTTTAATATTTGTATGATTGGCTTTAATCTAAAGTTCACTATAGACAAATTGTAATAATGCAAATAAAGATTTTGTATAAAACTGATAAATAAATGAAGGATCTATAATTTCTGATATCTTTCTTTTCAATGTATGCATTTTTAAAAAAATGTATTTTTCCATTGGTCTGGTATATATTTGTTATTTAGACATTTGATAGATGTAACTGTTAACATATCACATGACCCTATCTCTTAAGCTTGTAAATTATAAACAATGAGGATTGCCAATTCCTCTACAAGCTTTATGATAAATGCTTAGCCAAAGCCAGCACTTAAAATATCTCTGTCAGGAACCCCTCCCCAAACCCCTGACCATTGTTTCGTGCTTTGGCACTCCTCAGAGAGGTGTCAGGATAGGTTCAGACACTAACCTACTCTGACAACTCTCTGAGGAGTGCCAAAGCATAAAACCATGGTCAGGGGTTTGGGGAGGGGTTCCTGACAGAGATATTTTAAGTGCTCGCTTTGGCTAAGCATTTATGATAAAGCTTGTAGAGGAATTGGCAATCCTCATTGTTTGTAACTGTTAACAGTTTCTCTAGTTATTCTCCTGCTTAAAAAGATCCAGAATAATTTCACCTTCTTTTTGGAACTTTTTCATTCTTTATAAATTTAATTGTAAGCATTACTTCTTCATTTAAATATTTTGAATTTCAAACAAATGTTGAAAGTGTAGAGGCTTTTGTTGTTTTTTTATTTTTTATTACATAAATTTCTTTGTAAAATTTTTGTATATATTTTATAATATTAAAAAAATAGTGTCATTTTTTTTCTATTATTGGAAAAACTTCTTTTTTATTTAATCGTTTTGAGACTGTTGTTTTTTGTTTTTTTGTTAATTTTTTTGGTCACTTCTCAATAATATTTTTTTTCATACCAGCATTAACTATTTTCCTACTATTTTACAGAATTTCAAATATTCAATTCTTCTAAATAAATTATTTTTAAATATTTTCATTTTTTATATATATATTTCCTGGTTCCAATTAAAAATTTGTTAGTGAATTGTTGCTTTATTCTAAGGAATTATCACTTAACAGTTTTAAGTAAAGCATTGATTTATCTTTTTATTGATCTTACTACAGAATGAACAGACTTCTAGATCTTTTGAATTCTAATTCTATCTTTCTTATTACATTTTCAAATCCATATAATATTATCTATGTTCTTTATTACTTTTTACAATGCTTTTTTATAACCCACTATTGACAGTTTCGATTGCCCAACAATCTTCTTCAGAATTTCTACTTATATTGAAAATATAAGCATAAACTGTCAATAGTGGGTTGTAAAAAATCATTGCAAAAAGTAATAAAGAACATAGATGATGTTAATATTATATCTTTTGAATTCACAGGAATGTTTCTGGGGCATTATGAATTACAATTATTAATAAACTTTCTCTTAATATCTTTTCTATATCTCACTAATGATGATCACTTTCTGTTTCAATTTTATTAAGGGTATTACAATCATGGCATATATATTTTCTGATAATCAAAATATAAACCAATTTTGTTGTGATTCACTTAGCACTTTTTTTTTTTTTTTAAAAAAAAGGTTAATAATGCAATCTTTACTTTCACTTTTCAATTATTTTTCCATTCTAGCATTAAAGTCTCTCATATCAAGTTTAAAATGTTATTTTATCTCCTTAAAAAGCATTGTATACACCTATATAAGATCCTCTGCTTTTTTTTCTAATTAAAACTGATTCGACATAAACCTGAATTATCTAAATTTATTCTCATGCCATTACAATAAATAATTAATTTATGCCATTCTGTCAGATATACCATCAATCTACATAATGTTGTTCTTCCATTAATTGTTTAGGATGAATCATACTCTACCTGCACTTGTAATATTTATGCATTTATGGTAAAGTATATATCTGTTTTTCAAATCACTTGTGTTCACTTTTTGATCACTTCAACATTTGACAATATTCCAATTAAAACTAGATATTTCTCTAATTCAATTGGTCTTGCTTCATTTGAAAGTGGTCTATAGTTGTGGACAAATAAATAAAAGATTATCATCTAGGGCAGATTAGATCGTAATTAGGAGATGTTTAACAATCTCTGTTTCTAGCCACCACATTGGTTGATGAATATATAGCCTTCTAAAAATGATGTCATAATTAAATTTTATTTGAGGTGATTGTAAACGTAAAAAGTATAAGTATTTCTATACATTTATTGACTCATCCTGTCTTCAATAAGCAAATCCAAAAAATGCCTGTTAAAAATTATTTAGCATCAGACAAATAGTATCATGATTTTTATGAAGATAAAATCCAGTAAACTCATTATGTGGTTGATATGTGCTTTTCTTTGCTATGTGGATAATCCCAAGTTAATAAAATCACAATGACAAGAATGTATAGAGTGGATATTCAGAAAATTTTTAAGCTTCGGTTTTTAAGGCCTCAAAAAAAATTTTTTTTAATTCTTTCATTTAATAAAAAACTGCTTTGTGAAACCTTTGAGAATAACATATATGCATATATCACAAAACACTAGAATTAATTTTACAAATTTTAAAATACCAATAAGTAAAACCTATAGCCAGCTTACAATATGACTTCACTGTTGTTACCAATTTATAACTAATAATCCCAGTGTTTTATTATATTATTTTGTCTAGTATTACATATATAAACTAAAACTTTGATTGTATAATTCAGATTTTATTTTTTATTGCTTACTAAAATTAATAAAGCATTTTACTCTGACATTAATTTACTGAAAACTTATGAACAACAGTTTATTAATAAATTATACTATAAAACTTGGTAAACAATAATTTCAGTAATAAATATAATGTGTGGATTTGTTGAATCCATTTTTTAGAACAAATATGAGAAACATATTCAGTAGTTATATGTACTTTCCATCATTATACAAAATACTATAAAAGTTTATAAATTGTATCTATAAAAGTCACTTATAACTGCATAATTTCTATTTAATTCTTTTTTAACCTTATGATGTGTAAAGTTAGCAAGAAATGATTAAAACAAAAATTTAGAAATATTCAAGGGTTATTACAAACTGAAATTTTATAATAAAAAGTCTTCAATGTTCTATACAATTCACATGTCTAGATGTGTTTTTCAGTTTTTGGAGTAGTTCTGGAATCTCTTTGAAAGTGATGTCTTAATGACACATCTGCAAAACATTTTCTTTTGAGGATTTTTTTATTCAGGGAAATAAAAAGAAATTGTAAGAAGTTAGATGGGGTGAATATGATAGATATATAAGCTGGATCATGCTGATTTTGATCAAAATTGTTTCACAATCAAGGTTTTGTGCCCTGGAACATTGTTGTGATAAAGCCATCACTTCCCATATTGCCACAACTAGGGACACTTTTATTTCATCACATCACACAAACCTTTCAGAACTTGTAGAAAGAATTTCTGTCTGTTAGAAATGGATTCTGAATAAATAAAACCATTTGCATAAAAAATAATCAGTAGCATTGTGTCACTGGATTTCATTCACTGTGTTTTGTTTGAACATGGTGAATTTTAACTCTTTCATTAAATCACCCATAAACTTGTGTTTTCTTCAGAGCAACTTGTTTGTAAGCTGTTTCAAGTATTGTAACTGTTTCCCCTGTAATTTTCTTTAACAGCAGAAAACAAAATTTTACATTGTTCCAACTTTGTAGCCATTACAAAAACCAACAAACAAATGAGATACCCTTAACAGAATAATTTACTACATGACCCACAACTTCACTTAAAGATTGCAGTTATCAGACTGGTGCAGAAGCATCACCACAAAAAGTGTTTTGCAGCAAAAGTGTATACTACAATGAGCCTGCTTACCAGAAACTGATTCCTGTTTTTTTTTAGATTCCCCTCATACAAAATTAAAGGGAAGAAAATTAGGAACTAATAGATTTTTTTTAAAAAATAGAAAATACATATTGTAGCTCAGAGAAACAAAAATTGCGTTATTTTTTTTTTCATCTGTCAAATGCACTGACTGGGAAGTGAAGTGAACCCAGGCCAGCCTGCTGCTTGGAAGACAAGCTATGCTAACCACTAGGCCACCAATACTTGACAGACATTTTTGATATCGTTTGTTAAAAATATTTCCAAAACTTTATTAAAGTGAAAAGAATTGTCCTAAAGAGGAATATTTTTTTTGCAACAAAAGAAAAGAATTGGAAGGGTTTTTATTCTTAAAAATATAAAAAAACACTATATAATATTTGGGCAATTATTGTGTAAATTGTTTTTAAAGATATAATTATAAAAAACATTTTTTTACCATTGGTGGGTATAGGTTTCATCATAATGTATTAAAGACATAAAATTAATGTTTTTAAAGGGAGATTTCATTACTCAATAATCAGTATCCAAAGATTAATCCAAGTAATATTACCATTAGGTATGATTGAACATATTATTGTTTAAAAGGAGACATTTTCAGAACATAAATTGTTTTTTTTAGTACTGATCTTTTTATTGATATCTTCAATATATGGAGATAATATGAATCTGTTGATGAAGGTTTTTACATGGAATAAAAAAAAATTAAATGTAATTTCGTAAAACTAAATTAGTAGATTTTTGCTTATTAAAAACTATTAGCTAGAATTCCAAAAAGTTTTAAAAATGTAGAAATCAATAAGGATAAAAAATAATCATAATTTTTCAAACAGTTTTCTTCGTTTTAAATTAAAACTTAAAGTATAAAATATTGACACAAAATAACAGTTTTTCAAAATATTTTTTGAAATATATATACATATATTTAACTTAATCATTTAAAGACTACCAAATGGAAAACAATAAATCTTTAATAGTATTCATTTCGAAAATTAAATATATAGTTCAGTAATAGTAATTATAATGCAAAACAATTAATTCTCTATTACTTTAGTAATTTTTCTAATAACTAAATTGAGTATATTTTGACTAATTAACATTTTATTATTGTACTTATTCTGGATTAAAATTTTATACTGTACTTATTGATTTTTGAAATTTTTCAAATGTTTATTTTAATTTCTATATGACCTATTTTTTTAATTCAATGACCTTATAATAGGAAGAAAAAATTGGAAAAAAATTAATCTTTTAATTTTTCAGACTAATCAATCTTTTTCAATATATATTGAGCAAAATAGAGAAAATAATAAGAAAGGTTATGGGTTTTTAATCAATCAAATTTATTGATTCATATCAACTTTATTAATTAAAATTAGTTAATATTATTCTTTTATCATGAGCACACAGCAAGATTTAAATTATTTAAAATAAGAGAAACTATTCTAAAATTTCAACTTTAATTTCTCAATTATTCATAGTTTTTTGGCATCTTGTAATAGCTTCATGGGTCAAATTTGCAATTTATTGTTTGATCAAATTTATCTTTTTACATTATGTTTTCAGAAATTTCAAACTATTTGTTTAAAATATATAAATGAAAGTTATTATTAAAAATATTCTTTCAATTTTGCAAATATAAAAAATTGAAATATGCAACTAACACAATAATTTTTTTTTAATTAGACAACTGCTACATTGCTGATAAAAATATTAAATTAAAAAAATTAAATTGCTCTAACTCAGTTTTTAAAATATGAACTAGTTTTCAGATTATTTATAGCTAACAAAATTTTATTTAAATTTTAAAATTCTACTTCTAATTATTACAAATTAAAATAAAACCTGCTATGTCTATATGAATAAACATTTAAAATCAATTACAAATTGCAATTGTATGTTATTAATTTCTCTCGACATATCATTTTTAAGTATATATTTTTGAATAAAATCTAAATCTAATCGCATTAATCTTTTAAAGAAATAAATATAAAGGGAAATATTTTGTAAAAGAAATCATAAATATGTAAACAAACTATGAAAAAATATATATTTTCATTTTTAAAATTAAAACAAAAGCAAGATCACTCTTAAAAGGTCTCACAAGCACTCTCATGTGAAAAAAAGAAAAAACTATTAATCAGTTAAATAGTCATCTCATTTGTAGTAGGATTTTCTGTACAATATTACCATCTTGAGATTTTTTAAATTAATAAATTAATATTACTTTAATTCCAGTTTTGCCATCAAATAAATGTGAAACCAGCAAATATACACTAAATATAGTTACAAGAGATATATTAAAACCAAAGGGACCAGAAGTTCCTTCACATGCTCTAGTGAATCCCTGTGATTGACATTAAAAAGATTAAAAAATAAAATTTATTAATAAAAATAACAGAGCACTAAGACAATAAAATAACAAAATAGCTTCCTGGGTGGATTGTTGTTAATAAACAAGTTACAATTTTAATGCTCAATTATTAACTATATTGTTAAGCCTTAAAACATTTCAAAAACAATTTATAATATTTATAAAATATAAAGTTTGTTAAAGTTTTTAATTATTATCTAAAATAATTAGCGTTATATAAACAGATTAAATAGCTGATATTTTTCATTTCTTCCATTACTTTTATTATGACAATAATGATAAAAAAAAAAAGAAACCAATGATAAGTAAAAGATTTTACAGCCATACATATCCCAGATAAAAGATAAGTAATAAATCTTTTAAGAAAATATTCTTTACTTATTTAGCACAAAATATTTACAATTCATTTTAATCTCAGGTATCATTTATTCTTTTTTTATATCCTTTTTATATCTAATAATAGATACTCATTTACCTATTCTATTTTACAGTCATCTTATATTATCTATTGTTTGTTCTTATTTTATTTCTTTTTTATAATGGATATCAGGTTCTTATTTATCTGTTTTATTTTATACTTCTTTTATATCTAGGAACATTTCAATGTCTGCACAAATTCCTCACTAATATTTAAATAATAATATTATATTGCCAATATTGTTTAAATAAAGAAAAGAAAGATTACTTAACTTATAAATTATTTATAAATGATTTATTCAATAAATGAAGGATTAATTCAATAAATATTATTCACTAGAACATGCAAAATACTTACAAATAATAATATAAAGTTAAGCATGTAAATAAATGTTTAAAATGAACAAACATATTATAATTGTATTTTTTTTTTAATTTTCATAATGTATTTCTAACAATTCTAAATAGTCTTTTATCTGAAAGATCAAATAAAATAACAACAACAAAAAATTATTGGAATAATTACTTTCAGATCAGATTTTTTAAATATATAAATTAATTGTAAATACAAATAGTAAATCAGTGTAGTTTTTGACAAATAATGTATACATTTTTTAGAATATTCATTTCATTTTTGTTTTCATTACTACACTGCTTTTGCTTACTTGGCTTAGGCAGTGATAGGGATGATGGACTCTTATGACTCTACAGATTATGGCTTAGGTCTGGTTTCCAATAACTAACCATTCAATTATTTTTTATTTATATGCTTTAGTAAATTATTTCATTTTGGGTTATTATATCACTGACTTTAAGCTATATATAACATCAAAGTTTGAATGTGAACCACAAAAATATATTCCTGAGAGAGTTTATATAATAGTGTTGAGCAAAATGATACAGTATAGACAAAGATGGTTTTTGTTTCTTTTTCGTTATGATCTAAAAATAACACATAAAATTATTTCATCGTGCATTAAGATGCAAATAATTAGCATGTTGTTTTTTTTTGTCTTTCCTTTCAACTTTTAGTCAAAACAATTAAAATAATTAGTTTAACTTTAATAAAAACTGCAACAATCTTATATTTAAAATGAAAAAAAAATAAAAACCAAATATTTTTCCCACCATGAAATGTATTAAATAAACTTTTATTAAAAGATCATACAGTCTGAAAGATGCAACACAAAGAGATGTTTTATTTTTAATGTTAGTTTGTTTCTTTTTGATAAAGTTTTATTAGCATGGTTAAAAAGAGTTATTACCGTCAAACAACCTATTTATTCTTCCATTTTTTAAATGTAAAATAATATAATAAACAAAAACTGTAAAAAAAACTAAAACATATATATAATTTTATTATTCTAACAAAAACACGTATATGACAAACTAGTGCATTTGAGTTAAAATTAGCTCAGATAAAAATTGAATCCTACATGAACACTTTCTATTATTTCTATTTCATGTAATTAGTAAATGTTTGACGGACAACCTTAAGCTCTTTATTATTTGTTCATTTGCACTTTGTCGTTGTATATTTATAAGTAATATAAACAAATAATTCAATAATTTATTTTATTAATACACAAAAAATAATTTCTATAAGTATGCTTTTACAAACATGCTTAATTAAAAAACTTTCCCTATGTATATTTCTTTTTAAAACTTCACCCGGCGATTGCAATGATAACAGCATAAGCCATTTAATTATTAGTGTGTCATAAAAAAATTATTCATCAATATAGCTTACCATATATATATGTGGTAATTCTCAAACTTTTTATTCGTGACCAAAATTTACAATTAGGACGCTTTAAATATTGCATATAAATGGTAAATACATATAAACATTAAAATGTTTATATGATGAAAAATAAAACTTTTTTATAAAAACGATTGAAAGAAAGCCTCAAATGCACGTAGATTAAAAAATAATCATGATTTTATATTAATATAAATCATTAAAAAAATTTTATCAACTTCATCATTCTCAAATAATAGTATTATTCCTGCTGGTTATGGAAATTCAAGTTTTTCAATAACGGAGGTGTGTGTGTGTATATATATATTAATAACAATGTTTAAATTTCGAAAACAAATATTCATAATACTTTCTTCACCCCACCTCGCACTAAATTTTACACTTTGTTATTAATTATATATTATAATAGGTCATATTCATTATTATATATATATGCCATTTTCAGAAACATTCTAATGAATTCAAATTAGAACAAATCGGTTCCAAGTATTAATAGATTTTGAACATGATTCAGATTTGAATAAAATTAATATGAAAATAATTGATACACTTTTAAAAACTGCAACAAAGATAGCTGGTAGAAAAAAGCAGCAATTGGCCAATAAAATTTCTACTGAGACTAGAGAATTTATGAAGAAAAGAAAGAATATGAAGATATACAAAAATGATGCACCAAAAAGGATTGAACATCTCGAATTTTGTAAAATGGTGGAAATGATATAAGAAAGTATAACTGTAAACTAGCAAGGAAAGGTATAGAAGAGAATAAAAGTCTTAAGAGTATAAAACAACATTTTGGTATTGCTAGAAAATTTATATCTGCAATAAGAAAAAAACATGGAATTATTACTAAAAAGAGAGTAGTGGAGAGGTCAGCATGACTGCCTTGCACTTGCAGGCAGTTGCCTGGGTTGCAGGTTCACGTCCCGGCTGATGCTATGACACTTTAAAAAAAAAGAGAGTAGTCATCATGAAATGGGTAAAAGACATTTATCAAGAATTATATAGTAATAAAGAACAAGTAGCTCCTATATCTATTATATCTTCCGAATTGCCCAGAATTTTAAATGAAGAAGTGAGACATGCAATTAAATTTATGAAGAAAGGAAAAACTCTAGGTAATGATGAAATTATAATTGATATATTAAAAAAAGCAGGTGAAGAAGTAGAATTTTTTTTAGCAACGTTATATACCAAATGTCTAAATGATAAAGATGTACCAGATGATTGGGAGAATGCAGTGTTAATATTAATATTTAAAAAAAGGTGATAAAAAGTTATTAGAAATTACAGACCTATCAGCCTTTTATCATTTTTATACAAAATTTTACAAAGATAATTACAACTCGTCTACAGAGAACATTGGATTTCCACCAACCAAGAGAACAAGCTGGTTTTAAAAATGGTTTTAGTGTAGTAGATCATATTCAGGTGTTGAGAGAAGTTATAGAAAGAACAAATGAATGTGAGTTGCCATCATGCTTTGGATTAGTAGATTATGAAAAGGTATTTGATTCTATAAACATTTCTTCAGTGATTAAAGCATTGGATCATCAAGGTATAGATCCAGGATATTGTCATATTTTAAAGAAAATTTATAAAAATGCAACAGCAACAATTAGATTACATAATGATACTAGGAAAGTCAACATTGAGAAAGGTGTAAGACAGGGTAAATCCATATCTTCAAAACTTTTTGCAGCAGTGCTGCTGCAAGTATTTTATGGATTAAAGTGGGAAGCTAAAGGAGTGAAAGTAAATGGAGATTATTTAAGGCATTTAGAATTTGCAGATGATGTAGTTGTTTTTGCAAATAATGCTTTAGAGTTGCAGGAAATGCTGCAAGAGTTATCAGATGAAAGTAGGAAAATAGGATTAAAGATAAATGTTAAAAAGACTAAAGTAATGTTTAATGGATTTTTTTAAAATATGAAAATAAAGATTGATTATGATCAGTTAGAAGAAGTTATCAGTTACAAATACCTTGGTCAGATTATTAATACATATGGAAACATAATGGATGAAATTAATCATAGAGTTAAACTTGATTGGAGTGCTTTTGGTAGAAATAACTTGATACTAAAAGGAAATATGTCTATGTGTTTGAAAAGGTTTTTCATAAATGTGTTTTACCTGTTCTTACTTATGGATCTGAGACTTAGACACTTAATACAAAAGCAATACAAAGACTTCAAACCACTCAAAGAAGTATGGAGAGATGCATGTTGGGAGTAACAAGAAGAGATTGAAACGCAATCATTGAAAAAATTAAAAGACTGAAGTGGAGTTGGATTGGACATATTGCTAGAAGAGATAATAATAGATGGTCAATTGAAATCTTGAACTGGATTCCAAGAGATTGTAAAAGACCCAGAAAGAGACCACATGGGAGATGGATGTATGAAATAAGAAAGGGTGCAGGGATGATGTGGAGAAGAGATGCTAGAGATTGGAGAAGATGGATTGAACTTAGAAAGACCTTCATTCTGCAGTTGATTAATAATGGTTGATGATGATGATCTATGCCATTTGTTCATATTTAATTTTTAAAAAATGGTTTATTAATCTTTAACTAGAGATTTAAATTTATGTGGTTAATTATATCTAGACTAGGAATAATATGATTATCTCTGATCTAATAAATTATTAGTAACAATCATTAATATATTTATGTAAAATGGATGATACCAAAGGTATGAGTGCAGGAAGTTTGATATTTATAGATCAAATTCTATTAATATATATATATATATTAAAAGGTTAGTGCATCTGTCACCATATCCATGATCTGAGGTTCAAATCAGTCAAATCTCCAAGTTTTGAGGAGTTTAATAATTTGTTTTCAGATATCTAATCCAGCTCCAGCCCAGTTAATCAAACAATTATCGAACAACAAGTAAATACATAACTGTTCTTAACAAGAAGGTAAATAAAAAAAACTGTAAATACTTTCCAAATAATATTTTTACTAATCTGCAATTTCAAAAAGAATAGAATTGACTTTTTTTACTTTTTTTTATGCATGATTTAAAGGTTGATTTTCCTATCTACATATATGTGAAAGGGAGGATATGTATAAATAAAAATAAAACAGAGTTTAAATAACCTATTGCAAGGCAATCACTTTTGCAACAGCTTATGTAAAAAAACAATGAGAAAAACATTACCAATTAAACAATGCTCAATGGTGAAAATTTGAGCGCTTTTAATTATTTAGTTACTTCCTAGCTAAGAATATCTTAATAATTATTTACTAATCAATATTGGATAGTTATTTGGATTAGCTATGGATTATATACTTAAAAAATAAAATTCTAAGTCTGATTAAAAATTGGAAAAAGTTTTCATATTTATCCAGCCCGTATTTGAAATATATATATTTAAATGAATTTATTAATGAATGATTTAGTAATGGAAATAGAGCAAATTTTTGAAAGGAACGTGTGTTGTGTGCCATTATATATATATCTTAAGACACAAAATTATAAAGACTTGTTTAAATTAATAATAATGAATTGTACATGATGTTACTGACAAAAAGTAGTTGATGTAAACAATTATTTATCATACCAAGATGACAAATACCTTGGTGTGTCTCTGTCTGCAACAAGATTGTGCTTTTGCTTATGATGAAATGATTTATTAATATGGATTTGTCTTTTATTGTTATTTATAAATTCACTTTAATAATGTAAGGTTCATTAGAGTTTCTTTCAGAACCTAAAAACAAATGTATTCAAAGAATGATAAGCAAAAGTAATCTACTAACAATGGCAAAATGATTCTTCCTTAATTAATTTTTGATTATTCAACTCAAAGAACAAATTGGTATCCAAAAAGTCATTCATAAAGTTTTATTATTCATTAACTTTTTTTTTACTTTAAATCTCTTTTTTTTAATACAATAATTAAATTATAGAGTTTAAAATACAGATATTTGTCTAACATAATTTCAAGTAATAAAAATTTAAATATAATATTTTTTAAAAAGATATTAAATTAGAAAGTTGTGAATATATAATAAGAGTAAACAAATATAGGTAAATATTATTTTTTTATATCACTGTGCAAACTTTCAGTTAAAAAAAAAATTCTTTTTAACAAATTATTTTTATAACTCTATAAAACCCTAAAATTGTATTTATAAGATGCACCATTTTTTATTTTAGTAATATATAATTTTTATTCATTTTCTTTTTTAAATAAAATGTTATATATTTTATGCTAAAATTCTTACTTCAACATAGATAAAGTTATTTGAGGATTGGGTATTAAAATCTAGCAATAAAACGTTTTGATGAAGTTTTTTATTGCTTACCATTCCTTTCATACAATTTTTTCTTATATTTGAATATCATGTTTGTCACCTAGTATTTAATCTGCCTTTAAACAAAGAACTTAATGAATGTTAATCAAAATATATTATTTATTATTAGTTAAAATCTTTGGGCAAACAACTTAACATATATCTATATATCTTTGTAAAATTAGTTTCTTTTTTTACTGATGAAAAATTATGTGAAGACTTATTGGAAAAATGAGCCTGGCATACTAACTTCTTAGTTATAGTTTGCTATAGTATATAGTCTAATACCTAGATTAATTTCATGTGTGCTACATAAAACTAACATTTTCCTGAAGCTTTGTGATGATAGTATATTATATATGCTGAACTATTTTTATCATCTATCATTATATGTTGAATGTATAGAAAATTTTAAACTCTATTTAAACTTTTCAAACCAAACAACTTGTTAGTAATAACACATCAACCCATATTGTCTATTTGTGTGTTATTACTAATAAGTTGTTTGTATTGGAAAAGTTTAAATAGAGTTTAAAATATTTTATGCATTCAACATTTAATGATAGATGATTGAAATAGTTCAACATACCATCACATAAAGCTGGCATATCTGGGGGAAGATTTTGAAAGAAAAAAAATATTTTCAAATTATTTTATTTAGGTATGGATGTTTTTTTCTTTTTCTTTTAAATTAAATAAATGGTTTGTAAATTATTTTCCATATGAAAGAATTTTTCTTATTTTGTGATTCCAATTTATGCAAATTATATGTTCATGATGACATGATTGGCATAATTAAAATTTAAAGTTTTGCTAATTCAAAAGAGGCAATTCTTTTATTACTATTCTTAATTCAATAAGATAATCGATCAATATTAATAAACAAAAACTTTTTTTTTATTTAAAGTGAACCCAGTCTTCAAATATTATATTACATGTTGTTTATAAATTTATAAAAATAATCTGTAGAAATAATAAGTTTATTTAGGACATTTCTTGTCCTGCATGGATTAGTGTAGGTGTAGAATGGTGGACTCTGGAGCTTAAGACCTATGAATTGATTCAACTGAGTCACTTCTGCTGCTTGAACTTTATTTGTACTCCTGATTATTAGTAGTATATATTTTTAATGATTTAGTGGAAAGGTAGTTTTGTAAAAAATACTATTGTTAATATTTAAACAAAGCAAACATTTATTATACAGAAAATTTGTTACACTTTCAACGACAACATAACATTGAAATAATGTAGTAAATACAAATTACATCACAAAAAGTTGAGTTGGGTTACTTTTTACAGACTAAAATTGTTTTAAGAGATAGAGCATCATTATTTCCAAGGCACATTTAAAGTGAACATTAATATTATTTTTATCTTTCTACACAATAGTTGATCAATTTCTTGTAATGTGATGTCTAAAAAATATTACCAGCTTGTCATAAGAACCTATCTTATAAACAATTAAGTAAAAGAAAGTGACATAACTAACAATCTGACATTAACATTATGGAATTCATATCCCACAGTGATGCAAAGTTTAAAACTAAACTAAAAGTTATTAGTGTTGTTCTTTTTTTCTAAGGTATTAAATTCTGTAAATTAATGCTATACTATTAGTAATGCTCTGTTAATTAGTTCAGTAGTTTTGATTTGTAATAACTTGTCAAATATGGCAGATAATTAGCTATTAATGTGTTTTATAAGTTAAGTACCCTTTCTAATCTTATATTGGATTTAATTTTATATTAGATTTAATCTTATAAAGTTTGTGATTAAAACAAAAAAAAAACATTACTTGTTATTTAATTAATTTAATGTTCTGTTCACTGTGATTATTGATATGTGTTCATGTAATTTATTATTTTGATGCATTGCTATTATATATGTTTTATAAAAAATATAAAATCATGGAGAAATTATAATTAAAAAGTTCATTACTATAAAAAAAATAGAAGAAAATATAGCCTTCTATAAAACCACTGCAGGACTAAAACCCCTTCAGTAACCGTTCACAGAAAAACAGCAGAGGAAAACACATTATTTATCAACTTACTGAGTGGTGATGGTTAGAATGGTTTTTAATTTTTGGTTTACCCTTTAATTAAAAATATCAAATATCCATTTATTAACTATATTTGTTACGAGTTAGGGATACAAACTCATCAGAATAAATTTCAGAATGGTTGTGGTAGATAATAGAATTCTATGTTACCCCCCATCCCTTCAAAGCGACCTTCCAATTGTTTTTGTTTTTTTAGTTTTGCCTTTTATGCAGAAAGTTTATATTACAGCTCCAAATATTGAGATCTAAAATAAATTTTAAATGATTTTAAAACTAAAATAAATTATGATAAAATAGTAAAATATTATCGACAGCGATCAAATACCCTACTGCCCAGTTACTTCACTGCCTTTTGACAAATTGTTTAGCATACATACATATAGTTGCAACTTTTACTAAAAATTAGTCATTACATTACTCTCCAATAAATGGATTAATATTCCTTTATAAAACAAAATCTGCGTTATTTCTTTCTTTTCCTTTTTGAATCTCACAGATATTTAAAGAATTTTGTTTTCCTTTAAAAAGTTTTTTTTTTTTCAATTTTAACCTTTTATAAATTTGAACTTAATGAGCTAAACATATGCAAGTTTTATTAACCAGATGGAAAGAAAGTAAAATTTGCATAAACAAAAACATTTCATCTCCATTTTAAAACAAGGAAGTACATTACTTAATATAAAAGAATAAAAACGGTCTGTATTATTTTAAATAAAAAATTGTAATGAATTACAACATAGAAATTGTCTCCCTCAGAAAAAATGATATATTTTAATATTTCATAAATTGTTTTTTTTAATGAAATGATTTGTTATTATTTACATATCTGACTATCTAGAAACCTTATGAGCAAAATTTATTCAAAAATATACATATTCAGATATAAATATATGTATTTTATATCAATTTCTCTAATATATCCGTAAAAAATAAAAATAATAAAAAGGAATTATATTTAAAAAAGCATAATACATTAATATTCATTAAAAATAATGCAAAAAAATATTAAGTATGTATGCAGAACATTATAAAAATGATTAAAAATAAGCAGATTTAAAAAGAAAATGATGGAGT
This sequence comes from Epiperipatus broadwayi, assembly GCA_028023455.1. NCBI lineage: Eukaryota > Metazoa > Onychophora > Udeonychophora > Euonychophora > Peripatidae > Epiperipatus > Epiperipatus broadwayi. Next base: position 960,630 of record JAQFVV010012637.1, on the reverse strand, counting down.
AAGAAATTTTAAGACTATTTATAAAATCTTCTAATATTATATGCTATACCCCAATATGCAATGTAATTTTATGCAAGTATTTGACATAGTGATCATCATCAAGTTATGCCCATTATTTTGATTTATAACTGATTATTTGCTTTTACGATCTTTTAAAAAAATTTAAAATATTTTTTTTAAAAATAATCATTACTTTTCAAGATGGTAGTCATTTTGTAAGATTATTGATGTTGTAAAATTATAACTTTATTAAAGCTATATTTTTTGCAAATAAAATTACAATATTCATGCTAAAAATATGCAATAGAGATTATTCATTATAAGTATACAATATTATTTTGATTATTACATTTAAGGCCCTTTATTTAAATTTTATCTAATAACTTTATAAAACATTTCATGCTTTCATTGATGGCATATTCAAAGTAAATAAGATTTTCTTCTTTAATGACAACAAAATTGAAGAACACCAGTTTATTCTGCACAGTAAGCAATATACTTTGATGAGATACAGCAACATCATTTTACAGATTAAAATTTTTACAAACATTATTTTATCTGTGATAAAGTATGATGATTTTAATAGTCATCATATTTGTATTATTTTGAGGGGGAAATAGTTTCATACACTATGCAGTTAGTAATCAACTTTACATACTGAAAGATTACTAAATGCAACCACTTATTAAATGTTTTTATTGAAGTTGGAAAATCAATATGTTTGCTGTTTAACTTTTGATCTTTTTCAAGTTAGAATGGAATTTTAAAATTTAGATTTATTATATTTAAATTCAATAGAATTGCTTAAAAATTGATATATAACTAACCTAATTCATTTGAAACACTTATCTTTTCAGTATGTCAACTAGTTTCCTAGAAATGGAACAGTAGGTGAGCAAATATTTAAAATATTCAATAACATTACCTATCACACTAAATAGTTATCCTTAAGACTTTAACTTGTTTTAAATAACATTTCAAGAGGGCAGTATAAATGTTTTTTCTTTAAATTTAATTTACATTTTAAAAATCATTTTAAAATCTTAATGTATATCTCATATTTAGTACATGTACATAATAATATATGCATAATAAATCAGTAACTAAGTTTTCTATTTAAAATTGTTTGATAATTTTTATTTTTATTTTAAAACAATTGTTTTGCAAAATGAGCTAAACTAGAAAATTTGCATTATTTAAGAAAGCTGGTGATAATTATTTAAAACAATGGTCGTGAATTTTTTCTTAAGCATTTTTTTAAAACAACTGTTTTAAAATAAAAATAAAAACTATCAAACAATTTTAAATAGAAAACTTAGTTACTGATTAATTATACATATATAATAATAATATAATGAGCATGCTAAAAGCTCCAAACAAGCTTTTCAATAAATGCTGCAAGAGAAAGCATTTAAAATCTCTATTAGAATTATCCCTATTCCCAAACTTATTTCAAGCTAATGGCTCTCACCAGTGAGTCACTAAAACATTCAGACAGTAGATCTAAAATACAAATTCAAGACCAGCATTTATCAAATACTTAACTATTAAATAGAAAATCTTGGTTTCCTTACTTTTTATAGTTTGGCTTTTAAGGCTTTGGTGATATTATATTGCTAAGACTATTAATATATGGAGTATCTGAATTTAGTTCATTCCATATGGCTATTTAAGTTAGACAGCTGGATTTGAAGACTGAAAATTTCAGATTTTCTATTTAATAGTTAAGTATTCAATAAATGTTGGGCTTGAGTGTTTGAATCTCGTAGCACCTTACTGATGAAAGTCATTAGCACAAAACCAGTTTGGGGATAGGAGAAATTCTAGATAAAGATTTTCAATGCTTTCTCTTGTTGGAATTTATTAAAAAGCTTGCTTAGAGCTATTAGCATGCTCATTATATTACATTTGTAAATAAGAGCTAATTAAGCCATGTGCTGTATGATTTGGTTTTCTTACTATTATAGTTTGGCTTTTAAATCTTTGGTGATATTATATTGCTAAGGATATTAATATGTGGTGTATCAGAATTTAGTTCAGTCCCATATGGCTATTTAAGTTAGATGGTTAGATTTGAAAACATATAGATGTCCAAAAATTTCAGATTTTCTACTTAATAATAAATAGTTAAGTATTTGATAAATTTTGGGCTTGCATTTGTATTTTAGATCTAGTGTCTGAATATCCTAGCACCTCAATGATGAGAGCCATTAGCTCAAAACTGATTTGGGGATAGAGATAATTCTAGAAAAAGATTTTAAATTCTTTCTCTTGTGGCATTTATTAAAAAGCTTGTTTAGAGCTATTAGCACACTCATTATATTACATTTGTAAATACAAGCTAATTAAGTCATGCAATGTATGACTTGGTTTTCTTAATATAAAATTATGTACACTTACTATATATATATAATTGTAGTAGTTAACCCTCACTGTGAATTAAAAAAAGTGATATACATAATCTTTAAAAGAATTTTTTTTTCATTTTAAACACATACAGTTGCAGTCAAAAAATCTGACTTTAAAATAGGAATCTATTGGGTCTATTTGTTCAGCATGTAAAATTATTTTTTGTTTTAAACTGTTTATTTTTTATAAGGTTGTTAAGATCAAAAATCTTTTATTCGCATTTAAGTAAAAAAGTTATTTTAAATTAAAAAAAGAATTAATGAAATAAGGTAGACAATTATTTTAATTTTAATATTTGTCAAATAATATTTATTTGTGTGCTCATACATATTTAAAAGAACAAGGGAAATATAAGATTTAACTTTAATAAAGTTATATAAAAATTAATTGAGTTATATTTTTACTATTTTTTGTTAATATTAAAGCTAATTTTAGAAATGGTTGAATGTAAGGTATTTGAAAATAAATATTCAAGGTGTGTATTCAGGAAAGCAAAGATATAGAAAATTTTAGAATTGTGTGATTTCTAGGAGAAAAACATAATAATTTCAGATGTCATTAATTTTGCAATAAGAGGCCTTGTTTACACTTACCAAAAAAAGGAAACTTGGTACTTGATAAGAAACTTTTGATACACTTAGATTTTGTTCTTTTAATATAATTTTTAAAAATGGCAATAATAGTAATATTATTAATTATAATAGGCATCTAGATAAAGATAGTCCAATGAGATTTGTGAATTCTCCATTCCAGTTGCCTACATTACTACCAACTTTCTGCCGCTTAATGTTAAAATAAAACAAAAGCCTAAAATAAAATAAAAGACTATCTAACAAAAAGGAAATCTATCTTTTCTAAACGTCAGCATTGAATAAATTACATTTTAAATATATCTGGAAAGAGAATGTTACTGCATAGACCAATTAATCATTTATCAACATTACCAAGAGTTTTCCAATTTTTATGTCCAACTGTAATTATTTTCTAAATAAGTTTTGGGACAATACACTTTTATCTAGAACTTTTAAAAATTTAACCAACATGAACCTCCTTTAATAATCTTTGCTTATTTTGTCAACAACTATCACTTGGTAAACCCACTGAAAATCCGATTCAAAATGAACTTTGAAGTTAGGACTTTAAATTTAAAAAAAGAAATAAAAACATTATTTCTATTAATAATTTTATTATGAATTATTACTATTCATTTTTTTCCTCTTAGATCTTCCAAAGAAACATTCTTTTAAAATAGCAAAAATAATATTTAGAAATATTTTTTTTTTGCTTTATATGAAATACTTTGCAAACATCCCATATAATATTTTTGGTATGAAAGGTTATACTTATTAAAGGTTATATAATGATTATTATCATTATAAATTTTAAATCTTATAAATACATTGTTCCAGATCAAAGGAATTGTATTGATATTTCATGATTCATTAGGGATACAAGTACTAAATGTAAAGCATTGGTAAATTTAGTTTATTCCATGAATAATTTGAATAATGGATATCATATACTTGGAGTTGTCATAAGCACTATTATATATATATATTGTACCGAGACAAAGTCGGTACAGGTATATACCCACACACACAAGCAAAGTAAATACTCTATTTTTTATTTACTTTCAACTTATGATAAAAATAAATATAGTTTTCTTTCAATGCTTTATAAAATACACTGTAAAATAAAATGTTAATATTTCTGATTAAATAATTTAAGGCTTTCATATAATCTACTATAATAATATTCTCTAAAAATAAAATATAAAGCATCACTAATATGCCATTTTTAATCTCAATAAGTGATTTCTACTCGTATATGCCGCGGGGGTAATTAAAAAGGGGTTTATTTTAAATTATAACTATAGTGAAAGTTAAAAGCTTATAGAAGTGATTTTGAGATTAAATGCTCGACTTTTAAACTAATGTAAGTTAAATTGTTCTCTTAAAACATGCACACATGTATGTATAAAAGGTGAATAAGTATGAATTTTTTCTAGATGAGATTGCAATGTGAGATTGCATAAACCTAAGATTGCCTCAAGCATATGGATTGAATGAACATTACGTAGGACACGGACCCCAACAACAACTCAAAGAATATTGAACTCTGGGTGGAGATTCGATCCGCAGATAATAACCAACCCATATAAATATGAGTCTTAGTCTTTGTCTGGAGTGCTTTTACACTTTTTTTATGCTTATGCTTATAGTTTTTTTTTGATTCCTACGGAAGCTACAACTAGAACTTTTCTCTTTTTTTTGCTATCCGGTTTATCCAATATGAGCACTATGAAATTAACATTTAGAGCGTCGATCGTCATGATGGGCTAAGAAACCCTTCAGTGATTGATCGATGCTCCGCTGCCAGAACATCTCCACAGCTATGAATGATCAACAACAGTGCCGTCCGAACATCGTACTCCAATCAGTCCAAGGACGTTGTTCCGTTTAATATACAAGAATCGTCCAAACATACTACGCTGAACTTATATGAAATGAATAACCATTTATTATGGAACATTATCCACCAGGTTCGAACCCTCACCAAATTAGAAGCAGCAGAAGACTACGCAAAATCCTAGGTAAACACTTTATTTCTTTTATGCTCCCATTCATTCTTTACGTAGACTTTAAAAGGCAATCTCATAATTAATTAAATTCGACTTTCGTAAATCAAAATATAAAATGATCCGTAATCCCTCATATTTGAATCTTAATATTTTAATCTCAACTTTCATAAATAAAAAAATATCAGATGCTACATAGTTCCTCATATTTAAATCTTAGGACTTTTCCTGTTATGAACTTTGATCATAATTGTTATTTTCTTTCGCAGATAAACTATAACACACACCTAATTTCAAATGTAAAAGAAGGAAATATATTTTATCATCCATGTTTATTATGCATAATATGTTCTTTTCTGTGCGAGTACGAGAATGCGTGTATGTGTGTGCAAATAAAGCTATTAATCAATGTTTCATTTTTTTATATTCAATAAATTCTTTTTTTATTTAAACAAGTCGAGCATTCCTCAAATCATTCTCTATAATTAAAATATATTTTTTTAATTATTATAATCAGCATTTATTCATGCAATTAATTATTTTACTTTTAAATTTGTCTTTCTTGTATTTTTTTGTTTTGTTTATTTCTTTAAATTTCATCGTGCCGTAAGTCACGATGTTTATTTAATATGTAGTTAAGATAGGTTTAAGAGTTGGGAGGGCCTATTATTAATAAGTATAAGTAAATGTCAATAAAGCTAGTGTGAATAATTCTATTGGACTGTATGATAAAGGGGGGATGATATTATAAGCTTCTAATTTTTTTTATACAAGGATGCATAAATCAAACATTCGTATTAGTTGCAAATAACCAATGACCCGGTCCAATATTTGGACCGATCTGTTAATCAACCAAGCTTCTTCTCCATTGGTTATTATTGTGTCTTTTGCCAGAATGATATTCTTGAAACAATGTCATCGCGACCTTGAGTGACCCTTATTGGTCCATGCTGGGAGTTTGAGCTTATGGGCGGGATTAGACTTCGAAATCGTTTTGATATGACGTAAGGTGATGCGAGAAATTAAATTGTAAATTAAATCATCGTATCTGGCGCCCCCTTGTGTTGATAATGAACAACTATCGATATAGGAAAATAAATAAAGCTTTACGCTATATCATGTTTGTTTCGGAGCTCTCAATCCCTTTAGGAATGGTTGAATAAGGCGACTGGTTACAATATTGAGGTCATGAATTCCTCCTACTTGAGAGATGAAAATTCCTGCCATTGTGTAGCTATTTCTTTTTTATGTAAGAAATGATAAAATTTCTTTTATTCTATGTTAAATGACAATGTACACGAATACATGCAGCAATATATTTATTTGACTTTTGTCACTTTATTGAATGCACAATTACTTGTGATCCTAAGTTAGCTTGTTCAGAAGCTCCCTATATATTATTTTGAATAACTAAATAAGTGCAATGTGTTATTAGTAAGAAAAAACTTTACCTGAGAACTACATATAAGACTATATTCCAAATTAATTATTTATAAATAATTATAATACTCTTTTATATAACCTTAGTTAAGATTTTTTTTCAGCACATAGATAACAGCACAAAATATAAATAACACCATTTCACTTTTGATTTTTTTGATTTTTCTCTACTATTTTGAAAAGCTGTTGTAACTTCATAAATTTGTTTGTTATTAATGATAATATAAAATCATTTAAATGTCAATAAAATATATATAATTAATATTAAATTTGTTTTTTATGTATTTTCTTTATAAGGTCAACACTCATTATTAATTTATAGTCACACATATTAGATTGATATGGCATTTTGATATTTACCCTGATACATTAAATATGCACATTAATATTTATTTTACATAGCTATACTAAATTATTATTAGGTAATATAACATTAAAAGAAATTTAGGATTATTTGTTTACTTATTTTAAATATATTTTAAGATCAATAAAATGTTCCTTTAATTTCAATGTATATTTATTTGAAATATGCACATATAAAATAGAAGAGTTTTAAATATAAATATGTTTACCTTTTATAAGTTCTGGCTTGATCAGTTCATAGGAAATATTAAATAAGAAAAGCCAACCTTACTTCCCCATTATCTTTACAAGTACAGTACAATTTTTGCCAACCAAATACATGAAATATTCTAGGATATATTACTGTTATAATATATATTAACTTACTGCAAAAATATCCAATGATATATGAATTCCATATGTGTAATATTGATTTAAAGTAAAATTATATATGTAAAGTGAAATTCATTTACAATATATACACATGTATTATTATGTATATATAACAAATATGATATACACATAAGAAGTATACATTTTACTGTATAGCAGAAATGGTTATCATCACAAAAAAGGGGAAGCACAACTAACTATGCTTGGACTTGGATTCTTTGGGTAGGATGCTGGTGATGTCACAACAAAGTGCTTAGTCTATGATCACATCTACCTTCAATGGGATAGCTCAATGTTTATTTATTAAATCTAGATGTAATTTGGAGTAGTTCATTCACATCTCATCCCCCTTTCTGACTTCATTATGCCTAAGTATTTTAACTCAGGGAGAATTTGCACTCATCTCTCTTCAGGGATGAGCTTATTCAGGTTAACAATTACTGTGCCTATGTATAAGTGAATTATAATCAACACATTAACACACTCTCCTAGAATATTTCTAATATTAGTATGCATATAAAGATAGATGTATGGATATTAATTTTAGCATATCTATATTTAGTGGTATAAATGCATAATAATGATGATAATGCAGAGATGAAATTGATTAAAATAACTTAACAATATTTATTAAATAACAAATCTAATTTAACAATGTTAACATATATATAATTGAATGAGTCAAGGATGCCTTTCTATCACCTTAAGAGTTAAATACAATGGATATCCTGATCCCAAATCCCACAACAGAATTCTGTACTCTGGCAATCTTTATTTACAAAGTTTAAAATGATATAAAAAATATTTCAGAAGATCGTAAATCTGTCTTATAATTTAATTTATTTACAATTGCATCATAGAATAACACTTGTTTTCTGGTTCATGATGATTATGATTATCCTTCTTAGGGAAGAGAACCCCCTATACCTATGTGTAATTCCTTAATGTTGATAGGAAAGATCATCCATTCAAGAAAGTTAGTCAAATACACAGAAAAACAAATGTATAACAAATATTAGTAAAACATTTAACAAATAATGAGAACTATGTTGTACCATTATGGTATGCTCTTAATGTGGAACATCATCAAAATCTTACCTTATTTCACATTCAGGCAGGTGAAGTCAAGCTACTGAAGGGGTATGTAGACCTAAATTTTATTTAATACTATAAAACATTTACTCAATCTAACTCTTCCCCCTTTATGCTTAAAATAAACTCTTCCATTTTCTGAAGCACAAGCTTCCAAATGTGAAAATGAAAAGAAAAAAATTAAAAAATTAAAATAAAATGATAAATAATAAATTAAAAAGAAAAAATACAAATCAATTGAATTAATAAAATAAATTCCTGAGTCTGGCAAGCACTGTCCATTATGTTTGTAGTGTCTTACTCCTAGTAATAGATCTCAGACAGTGTACTATCCATAGGTTTAGTTGACAAGTGCTCATTCTGGGATAGTAGATCAGCACTATCCAGTTGTTTCCTTGGAAGAAGATATAGAAGATTCACCAAAGATCATCATTCTTGACCAGTGTTTAATAAGATAGGCATCTCACCTGTCATAATGCTTCTACAGGGATGACGAGCTGGTATCTGGCCTTCTATGGCATAGTTCTTTTGGACACACCACATTTCGATACCCTCATTAGTATATGTAATTTTTATAGGATTGTTTCTTTACATAGGGAAGTGGCATAATAAAAAACTATTCTTGATGATTGCTAGCTGTTGCTTTTTTTTCTTCCAATGATTTCATTCAAACTTGGAGTTCTTTACAATTAGTTTAAATCACTCAGTTTGCTTTTATAACTTAGATATATTTATGTTTAAATTTATAATGATGGATGAAACAAATTTCCTTTTATTTTTTTGGTGATTGAAATTCATTCAATCAAACATATACATTCATCTTGCTTAGTTCTAAATAAATGACTATGGAGGTGTTGACTTTCTCATGTAATCTTAGCAATTATAAGACAAAAGTAGTATCTATGTCTTTTGTTTTCATTGTGGTAGGAATGTGAGATAGCTTTCATTTCCTGTGCTTGCAGTATTTGTTTATTGTTGCATGACATATCTCAACATAATATTATTAAGATAAGTATTTATTAGAATTATCTTTTTGTTTTCAAGCCTAGTTGCTTAGCAACATGCTTGTTGTTAGGTCATAATCTTTTATGTTTTATCTTTGTTCATGTCATGGTTAATCATATTATATATATGTGTGTGTATGTGTGTGAAAGTGCATTTATTTTCTTAATGTAGAAATCTAAAACTTTATCTTTCTTTTTTAAAAAAAAATAATTTGCTTAAAGCGATGTTTTGCATATATATATGTGTGTGTGTGTGTGTGTGTTTGACAAAGAATAACTGTTATTTGATAATTACTTGGTTAAGCTTAGTATGGTGTAGATTAGCACAGGTAAGTTGTTGGTTGTAAGTCATCCTTACAATACATATATATCAACTATAAATGACCAATCAATTTAATGTATGATATAATGTTTACATTTTCATTTACTGTATCAATACTAAAACTTAGAAATAATAGAGATAAATTTTAGTATTAAATGCTTTTATTGACTGTGCACTAAAAAATTGTTTCTTCAACCACAATGTAAGGGAGGGCATCCAGAAATTAATTAAGTCAAGCCCTTGTTATAAAAAATAGGAATTGACTTAATTAACTTCTGGAACTTCCATTCTTTTATTTAAAGTTAAATCTAAAAACTCCAATTATGGTTGAAGAAACAATTATTTTATTTCTATTTAGTGCATAGGCTATTCTATTATTTTTTAAATGCTTTTATTGAAGTTGAAAAATCTGTTTGTTTATTTATTAATTCACTAGAGAGTGAAATAAATATTTTTTCTTTCAATGTAAACATTTTAATAATTTAAAATTGATATATTCAAGTTCAATATAACATTGATTTTTTTTTACATTTGTTTAAAATGTCTATTGTAGGACATATTTTTATATATATGTGAGCTTTTATTAATTTTTTATGGACCTCCATGCTTTTATTTTAAGTTAAATCGATAAACCCCTATTGTGGTTGAAGAAACAATTAAGTGAAATTCATTTATAATATAGTTTTGGTAAGATTTCTTTTTAAAAATAAAAATTCAAATCAAACTAAAAATGTTAAACACTTTCACTTAAAAGAATATTTCATAATTTTAATCATGTATATATACACATATTATTATGTACACATACTATATATAACATATACATAAGGAGTATACATTGCAACTTACAGAAAAAATATCTAGTGATATATATATATATATTGTAACCGGACCCGCGTACAACCCTTTTATCACATCAGTTGTAATTATTTTCTGATGAGCATGCTGTAGGAAGGAACTATCAATTGACATTCCTAATGCAGATGTTAATGCCTCCTACAACAATATTTCCTGCTCATCAGAGGATGTAGTACCATAGAGACTGTGAACATCTAAACATTTATATGTTTGGTTTTCCAAACAGCGCCATTAGAGTTCCGTCTTACTACAACCTGACTGGCCTGGGTCTAGTTATGTCAGACGTAGCTCAGGAATGCATGAGATTCTCATGAACCAGTGCTATAATTGGTGAGTGATGCGATAAAACAAACAAAACTGAACAACTGGATAACCAATTTAATTTTTAGTAACAAAAAAAAAATTTATTAAATAACAATTAATTTGCAATTTCTAACGAAATTCATTTCTATCCACATGATAATTCATTTTTATTTTACTTATAAAAGAGTTAGAAGCAGTCCCTTTTTTTTATCAATAGTTCATTTACAAATTCAATTATGAGAAAAAGCTTGGAAATAGTCAATTCAATAATAGTTCATTTTGAATCCATTTATTAGAAGAAGCTTGGAAATATTCTAATTCAACAATAATTCATTTTGAATTCATTTATGAGAAGAAGCTTGGAAATATTCTAATTCAACAGTAATTCATTTTGAATCCATTTATGAGAAGAAGCTTGGAATTATTCTAATTTAACAATAATTCATTTTGAATCCATTTATGAGAAGAAGCTTGAAATTATTCTAATTTAACAATAATTCATTTTGAATCCATTTATGAGAAGAAGCTTGGAAATATTCTAATTTAACAATAATTCATTTTGAATCCATTTATGAGAAGAAGCTTGGTAGCAGTTAAGCATTTATGATTTATATAACATTTTGTTATCTTATGAATTATTACTGATTGGTAAACATTTAAATTCAGAAATTCTTGGTTTGTGGAGTATTCATCATTTGGTAATTAAAGCATTTATAATTTAGTCAAATATAAAAGTATATTCTTACACATAAACTCTGTTACATTATAAGTAGCTTAGAAGCAGTCAAGTATTTATGATTTATACAGCATTTCATCATTTTATTAATTATTACCGATTGGTAGACATTTGAACTCAACAATTCTTGGTTTGTAGAGCATTTATCATTTGATAATTGAGGCATTTATAATTTAGCCAAATATAGAAGTATATTCTTACACATAAACTCTGTTACATTATAAGAAGCTTAGAAGCAGTCAAGTATTTATGATTTATACAGCATTTCATCATTTTATTAATTATTACCGATTGGTAGACATTTGAACTCAGCAATTCTTGGTTTGTAGAGCATTTATCATTTGATAATTGAGGCATTTATAATTTAGCCAAATATAGAAGTATATTCTTACACATAAACTCTGTTACATTATAAGAAGCTTAGAAGCAGTCAAGTATTTATGATTTATAGAGCATTTCATCATTTTATGAATTATTACCGATTGGTAGACATTTGAACTCAGCAATTCTTGGTTTGTAGAGCATTTATCATTTGATAATTGAGGCATTTATAATTTAGCCAAATATAAAAGTATATTCTTATACATAAACTCTGTTACATTATAAGAAGCTTAGAAGCAGTCAAGTATTTATGATTTATACAGCATTTCATCATTTTATTAATTATTACCGATTGGTAGACATTTGAACTCAGCAATTCTTGGTTTGTAGGGCATTTATCATTTGATAATTGAGGCATTTATAATTTAGCCAAATATAAAACTATATTCATATACATAAACTCTGTTTGGCTTGTGGAGCATTTATCATTTAGTAATTAAAGCATTTCTAATTTATATAGTAAATACGTCCAAATAATTTTATAAATAAATTTGCGTGTAGCTATTTCATAACTTCACTTTATAACGTATGATAAACATGTCCTAATATTTTACAAAAACAAATTCTATGTAATTATTTCATAACTTCACTTTATAATGTATGATAAACATGTTTTAATATTTTATAAAAACAAATTCTATGTAATTATTTCATAACTTCACTTTATAACGTATGATAAAGATGTTTTAATATTTTATAACATAATTACCTTCCAGTTTTGCAGTCTAGTTTATTCAAAAGAAGGCGGGTTATTTCATTTATGGAAAGTCATGGCACAGCGTGGAGAGAGTGAAGCCGCTAAATTACCCCATTATTATTATCATTCCTCTAGCAAAGTTTTCTTTTTCCATTTTCACGTTTTGCTAAAGCTATATTTTAATATGTCAAAAGAATTAAATAATACACTTTTTTTTAAAAAAAAGGATTTAATACGTTCTGCCTCTCTGTGTAAGACGAGAGAGAAAAAAAAAGTTCTTTTCTTCCGACGACGTGCCTAATTTGAATACTGCCTCAGTTTAACTCAAGTATCTTTTTTTTTTCTTTTTAATGATTGGATAATTAATTTCTTTTTTTTTTATTGAGACAGATAAAAAAAAAATAAGACGATATAACATTTTATTCAATTCCATCAATCACAAAATTAAAAATATGATTTTTTTAAACAAATCAAAATTTATTGCGTTCCCAATTAGACTGAATCACGCTAGACGTTTTTAAATGGGGGGGGTCTTTTGAATATTTATATGAGGAACATAATATCTGTTTCAATATATATATATATATATATATATATCAACTATAAAGGTCCAGTCAGTTTATAATATGATATAGTTTTACATTTTCATTTATTATGCTAATACTGAAGTTTTAAAAATAATAGAAGTAAATGTTTTATATTAAATGCTTTTATTGACCATGTACTAAAAGCAAAAAAATAGTTTCTTCAACCATATTTGAGGTTTGTAGATTCAATTTGAAATAAAAGCATGGGAAGATAGAAATTAATTAAGTCAATTACTATTTTTATAACAAAGAATTGACTTAATTAATTTCTGCATCCTCCTCAGGCTTTTATTTCAAGTTAAGTCTGAAAATCCCAATTGTGGTCGAAGAAACATTTTTTTTCTTTTCAGTGCACTGTCATTTTTTATTGCTATTAGTCAATCAATTTTTTTGTAATTTTTTTCTGAATTATTCAAATAATAACCAGTTTTATCATAAACATAGATGTGAGAAATTTTTTTTAATTATTTACACATTATTAAATCTACACGAATCACCTGTATATAATATTTATTCACCTACATTTTATATAATTTAACAGTATTTATTTAAAATTAAAAAAATCATGATTTTAAAAAAAATTAACAGTTCTGCAAAACAAATTCAGTCTTATTAGCTAAAAATTACAAAAATAAAAAAAATTAATAGTCAGACATAAAGTACATGAAAAATTAATTTTAAAGTTTACATTGTATTAAGTCTTTTTTTTTTTTAATTTTAAAATCATTCTATGGCTACTTAAAAAAGCAAAATGGAATCGAAAATGAAAAAATTATATACTTTCTCCTTTTAAAATTATAGTTACTGAAATATTTTTAAATAATATATTTTTCCACAGATTAATATATTTTTTAATAATTTCAAGTAAAATGTTTACTCATTAATTAACACTTTTTTCAATTTAAGCTTTATTTTTTCAATTGATTTTCTAATATATACATATATTGAATTTAAAGTAAGTAATTAATGTGCTGCTCATAAAAATTCATTGTAATTGCTTATTTTTAATGCAAGATTTTACTTTACAGACATTTTAAATGATCAATTGCCCTCAAGGGCCCTCACTAATCAGAATAAAGGTATATATAGACTTATAATAAGATCTCACATATCATATTTAAAATACTACAAGGTAATGTACTGGATATTTTTATATTTATTTTATTAATATAATAAATTTGTTATTAAATGATCTCATATTAATGACAGACTTGTACCATAACTAGAATGTAGAATCAAAATATCTAAATCTCAACTGGCTAAAAAATCATTGGAGAAAAAAGAGAGCAGAAGAAATGTCAGAAATTTGTGTAAAAATAATTTATTCATTAATGTTGACTAATTGAAAAAAAAATTTTTTTTTCTTCAAGTCTTTAAACAATTAAACAAGATATATTTCTAATATTTATTTCTTAGATTTTTTTCCATTATAGCTGTTATTGTCATATGTATTATTCACAAAGAAAATGAATGTTGGTAGATTTCTCAGAGTGCATCAGCCTCAATGATGAGTTTACTACATTTTATCTCTAAGTTTAAAGGAGTTTTTAATTAAGATTTCATTTGGGATTTTTTGAAAGCGACATGGATATGAATATAAATGGCCATTTACTTTTTATTTTATATTTACAATTGCAACAGATAAAATAAATTATAGTTCTAATATTTTAGATGGCCAGTTTGTGAAGGGAAAAAAGGTGCTAAAATAAATGGCTTGGACATAGATGCCATTTACTAATAACTTTTTATTTGGTTACCTATAACTTTTTTTTCCAATTAAATAATGCAAGGAACTAATGTTAAAAATGGATTATCACTCTTTATAAAGGTAGGAAAAAAGTGAAGAAACAACTGATTTAAAAATTGGTTATACACTGTACTATCAAATAAAAATATTAAATACCTACATAATGTATGAATTTTTATAAATAAAACAATAACATAGTTGAAATTGTGATATATTAATTAAAGTGGTTAGAATAAGTATTCTATTTAATGGAACATATAAAATGCAAAAAATTCGATTCTATATCTCAACAAGTTTACATTCTGATGAAATAAACTGTCCATATGTAAACAATACTTTTAATTAAAAAAACATTCCAAAATATATTATTGTAGAAAAGTAAAATTATAATAATCAATAAAGCAAGTTATATATAGCATGACATTGCTCTGTATGACTTCCTTTATTGATTATTATAATTTTACCTTTAAAGCTTTGGCAATGCTAAGGCTGTTAATATATGGTAGATCCAAATTTGGTTTAGTCCCATTTAGCTATTTAAGTTAGATAGCTGAAGTTAAAGACATTTTCATGTCTGAAAATTTCAGAGTTTCTACTTAACATTTTCAGAGTTTCTACTTAAATATTACACATTAAATAAGTGCTGGTTTTTGAGTTGATATTTTAGTTCTAGGGTCTGAATATTCTAGCTCCTCACTGATGTGAGCCAAAAGCTCAAAATCAATTGTTCAGGGGATAAGAATGTTCTGGATAAAGATTTTAAATATTTTCTCTTACCACACTTATCAATTAAGAGCTTGTTTAAGTTACTGGTACACTCTCTATATTACATATTTGTAAATACAAGTTCATAAAAGCAATGTCACACTATATACAATTTGCTTTATTGAGTATTATCATTTTACCTTTAAGGCTTTGGCAATGCTAGGGCTATTAATATATGGTAGATCTGAATTTGGTTCAGTCCCATATAGTTATTTAAGTTAGATAAATAGTGTTAAAGACATTTTCATGTCCAAAAATTTCAGAGTTTCTGCTTAAATATTATATACATATTAAATAAGTACTGGGTTTTGAATTGATATTTTAGATCTAGTGTCAGAATATTCTACCACTTATCAATTAAGAGCTTGATTGAGTTATTGGTTCTCTCTCTCTCTCTCTCTCTCTCTCTCTCTCTCTCTATCTATCTATCTATCACATATATATATATATATATATATATATATATATATATATATATATATATATATATATATATATATATATATATATATATATATATATATTCTAACCTGTATCTCGTGCATCCTCACTTCAGAATAGTATATGATATGAAATAAAACGGGTTCTATCTCAGTTAATAATTAATAACTAAAATATTCAGCATTAAAATTAAAATATTTCACTAGCTCAAATTTTAAATACGAATAAGGTTCAGTTTATAAAAATAAATTAAATAAATATTTAATATTTTCATGAGACTTGAAGTGAAAATACAGGTGACAAGATAGATTACATTGAGCCAATATCCCACAGGATACTACCTCAATGGCATAAGAACACTATCCCCCCTTTATTACTAGTTCAAATAACAAACTCATAGTATTCTTACGACTTTAATAACTTCTACTCACTAAGATTAAACTAATAATTAAATTTTAATCTTCTATTTAATAATCTAGCTCAATAAAATAATCTCAGGTTCATAAAGTTTATTCTAAGTTAATTAAAAAATACGGTAGTAAAATATGAGAAGGGATTTTATGTCATAATCTACTACACTGAAACTAATAATAATAAATAACAGTAATAATATTCTTCATTGTTTAACTAATTCTGTATATCTTTTCTTTTTACTATAATTTTATTACCATAATAAAATAATGAAATAATATAATATGATCTTATATCTTCATGTAATGATATAATAAATACGTGGTAGCATTTTAATAATCTGACAAACAAAATATGTGTGGCAACTGATAGCATATAATTTAATATAATATTGTGATAACTGATTTATGACCAATAAAATAATGTAAGATTATGATTATTTAATTATAATGAATACCAATAAAATATTTAAAATTCTTAAAATAATTCTCTATTTATCTTTTGTGCAAAATTATATATTTGTTTCGATTATTATGCATATATCGTGATTTCATGCAGCGATGTGGAGAAATAAATAACTCGGACACAAAATTTTTGAAATAACAAAATTTAACAAAGTTTATTACTAACAACAAATAAAATAAACAATTTATTTACACTATTTACAGTGGATATCCTTAACTTTTTTACTTTACAGTTTGATCTACTGGGTTATAAAAAAAAAAAATTTATATTTCAATTATACCTTTATTTAGATTTAGGACAATTTTTTTTAAAAAAAATGTTACTATTTGGTTTCTCATTATGGTTAACTTATTACAAGTATATTTATCTACTTTATTAGCAACAGCATTTTATCCTTAATATTATTAAACTATCTTATTTTTAAAAAATTCATACTTAGAAAACATTCTATAGAAAACAAAATTTTATAATGAGTATGGACTTCTCAAAATATTAAAAAAAAAATTTTCATCTTGCAAAGTCAAAGATGTTACACAAAATATTATCCAAAATTAAGTACTAGATTTTAGTATTTATCACACAATGTTTACTAATCATAATATATTCTTCTTTAAGCCTTACTTTAGTATGATATAAGTGTAATCATCAATATATTTCTGTTAATCAATAAACAAAAAATATACTATGCATATTGTTTACATAATTTACTTTGTACTATTGTATTTTAAAAATATGCAATACTTATTTTTCTCTTAAAAAATAATAATACTAAAGCATTTAAAATTATTATCACTTTAAAGAAAATATCTTTGTTTAGATACTTTATTTTAAAAAAGTTTATATTTCATTTCCGAAATAAAATTCAAAATATATTCTATGATTCTTTTCTTTCCTTAGGATACTTTGGATCTTCAATTTTAAGTTATAATATTCTGCTCCTTATAAGCAAATAAACTAATCTTATACAAAAACGATAGCATAACCTAAGTTCTAAATTATTTATCATTTCTCTTAAACATATCTTACTGAACGATGCAGTTACATGAAATAAAGATAGCGAAAACAGATGCATAGGATTAAGGAAGAAAGCTAGAGTATTACTCTTAACATATCTCAAAATCATGGTACAGTGCGAAGAGGTATGACATTTACCTGCCTAATATCCTCTAGTACAGGGACGATGTTAAAGCTATTTCTTCAGCTTTATTAGAACATCAAATATTTAAAGAAATATAAACACTGTCCAAATAAAATGTGTATCAGTCATAGGGCTTTGTTAACTATGCTGATATTCACATAAAGACTAAATATTATTTCCATTCCTTATAACATCCTATTTCTTAAAAACATCATCTTGGTTTCCTGTTCACTAAGTACTTCCAAGCCACTATCTCAACATTATTTCTCAAGATTTTCCACATCTTACATCGATAAATAACTATCTGCATTTACAAAACAATAAATAAAATTCATTAATAGTTAAACAATCTTACTATCCCATAAGAAAAGTTGCTTACTTCATTGCTCTGTATGTTTAATCATATACAATCTACTTAGACAATATTTGAATATCCAATAACATGAAAATTTTAAAAGAATCACATAATTATTTGTTATGTTGGATTATATCACTAATAAAAAAAAAAAATCATCGTATGCATATTTTCAAATCAATCCTATCTCATAATGTTTTTTTTTTAAATGTTGTATGAAATGCGGTACATATAAGTAAAAAAAACTTTTACACTTCATTCTTCCAATTTATGGATGATCTAAAGAAAACAAAAAAAATATACATTATAAATTATCAATAGTTATTATTATTACCAATAACCTTTATCTAGTCATCGTGTTCAGTAGGCTTTTCTTTATCCACTTGAGCATTGCAGATATAAAAAAAATTCACACCCATACACTTTATATTAAAATATTTTTAGCTAAATTATTAGATTGTTATATTATAAAATTTTAATATTAATAAATTAATGTTTTTATGTTTTTCCTAATCTTATATAAAAATTTAGATTTAAACTAGGTTAACAAAATAAAAGGAATCAAAACTATAGTTACATATTTTCTTGATGATAGTTCCTGATAAGTCCAAAATGTTTATTATTTTCTCTAGAGTTTTTAAAAAAATGTTCTTCTCCAAGCGCGTTAAAGTTTAAAATAAAAATAATTATTAATCCATTTAGTAAAATTTATAGAAAATAATCCTTGGTTTTAGTATTTAGGATGATAATTATTAAATCATAATATTAATTAATCCCATGAAGCTTCTTAATCTTCTCTACCAATATTCTCTGCATATCCGATGCATCAATCCATCTAATTTAACTTTAAAAATATTCGATAAACTTTTAAGTACTATTTGTATTTCCATGGATCCATTTTTTTTATTCATCTATGTGTTCACTTTTTATCTATGTTTCCTTCTTGATACATTTAAACTTTCGTTTGGTATTTTTTTATAAATCTCTTTTAAAATAAAACTTCAAGTACTTTTGAACAAATCTTTTCCAAATACATTTTAAATAATTCTAAGAACGGATATTTTAATATCAAAAACGCTTCTATAACATAATCTCCTGGGTTCTTTCTTAAATTTTGCACTCGAAAATATTTTTTAAAAAATGTTACCTTTAGAAAGGATATAACATTTTACTCCTTTGAATATCATATTATATAAAATAATTCATGCAATATATAATTATCTTATTACCATTTAAAAATAAATCTTGAATAAGCTTATAAATAATAATGCGTCTCCAATTTTTTCATTAGACTCCGTATGATGTCCGTGCTGTGGTTTTTTTTTTTTTTATGTACCAAAAAAGTTCTCCGGTTATGCATAAATAAAGCTGTATCAATAAATATTTCAAATATTTCTTCAGTATTACAATTTATATCCATTTTATTTCGTAGTATATCCATTTTTTATTGCGTAGTTTAGGTTAAACTTTTAGATAAAATACGACTGGTAAGTACTTTAAAAAATTAGAAAATCATCTCCACGAAGTTTCTAAATATATAATTTTTTTCTAAAACTTTCTTTTGCAAAACACTTTAAAATTATCAATTAGTTTTTGCAAAATAAACGATAAGAAAGTACAAAAAAAAAATTGACTTTCTCCAGTTTCAATACATTATTAATCTCCCCATATACCCCCGTGCAAATCATATTTATAGTCTGTAAGAATACCTATTCCTATTGGTTAATTCTTACTTTAGCTTGAGAACAAATTTACATATTTTTAGTTTATAGTAGAATTGAATTTCAAAATTAGAAATTATGACGTAATGAACTTAAAATATTATTTAAAATATTACTTTTAAAATAAATTATTATTTTATTAAAACTATTTAAACATTTAAAATAACTTTTAAAATAACATTTAATAACTTATTCCATTTCTTAATATTCAATTTATCTATTTTTATTTAAATAAAATATTTAATTTTTATATTATGAATGTATTCGTCTTTATTACATTATTTAAAACATTACATACGATAGTTAACTTAATGTTTAATACTATTTACTTTTATGATAGGCAATAATTCTATCCAATTCTATAATATAACTTTTAAAATATTTTAAACTTTGTTATTAATTCAAACATGTGTGTGTGTGAAAATATACATTAAAAGTCACATGATTAATAACTTTGACAGACGATTTTCAATCTATTTCTCTGCCTAGACTAATAAAATTGATACACTTATTATATTATATAAAATAATTATAAAAATTTGGAAGAATAATTTAGAAAATATAGAATTAAATACAATTCTCACCATCATAAAGTTTATTTTTAAAATATACTATATTAATTTTTGTTTATTAAATATGACTTATAAATTTAAACACTGTATTTATTAACTTATACAGTTTTAAACTATTAAAATCGAATTTATTAAATATACTTTTAATTATTTACAGCTGTGTTATTTAATATGGCCAGCTTTTACAACCATATGAAACAATATTTTAAGCTTTACATAACCATTTTTTAAATAATTCGCTATAATTTTATATACTACGTATTTGCTTTAGCCTCAAATTGTACTTTAAAGATATAATTGACTTAATACAATTACCATATTAAAAGAACATATTCTAAATTTAAAATTTTTTAGTAATTGACTGTTATGTACTATTACCAACCTATAGAAAAGGGCACAATATATATATATATATATATATAGATATTGTAATGGGCACGTACGCCGTTACATTATTTTTTTTTATTATTAAACATAAAAAAATAAAAGTTCGCAAATAAAAACTTTTTTTTTTAAGAATTAAAAATTGAAATTAAATATCATCTAAACTCAAATATATATATATAAAATTGCACAGATAAAAAAAAATATTAAACGAAAACTTTATTAAAGAAAAAGTATTTTAAAACTAAATTTTCAGTAAAGATTTAAAGATAAAAATATATCTAAGTTTGAACAAAACAAATTAATTAATGTTATTGAAAAATGGAAATGATTATTTTAATTAGTCCAAGTGAACTAGCCGTTGGGCATTTAAATGTATAAGCAATGGTCAGATAGGAAAACAATAGAAACTAATAGCCAATGAAAGAAATCCATCAGGAAATTGGACCTCAATGGAAGGATCATCATCATCGATGATGTAATGTCCATTGGATCGAAAAGTTACATATAAAAGGAAAAGTTTGGAAATATATTTTGAGTTGAGTAAAGAAAATTTAAGAGAAGACAGAGATGTATTAAGTCGAAGAGTTGCACTTTCAATTCCTTCAGTTATAAAAAAAAAAGAAAATGAAACATCACTTTTCCTATATTGAGGACCACAGGATCATCGGGGGGATTTAAAGCTGGATTCCAAATGGCAAGCAATGGATAAAGAAATATATAACTAATGAACATTTCTAAAACCGTAAGCACATTATGAACTTAAATGAATATTAATTTGAAAACACTAAGAACTCTAAAATATAAACTTTCCCAGTATTTAATTTATAGAAATAGAATCCTATCTGACCAAACTAAATTCTTTATTAATTCTTTTTATTTGATGTATTTCTTTTTTAAAATCATTTCCATTTTTTTTTTATTCTTTTAAGTTTTATTCTGATTTTTTCCCTTCTTTTAAATGGCTTATATAAATGTAAAACTTAAGTCAGACATGAATGGCTATATAGATTTGTAAAGTTTTATTAGGGGAGGGTAATCTTGTGTTATTCATTTCATAGTTGAATTGGGACAATGGATTGGAGATATTGGTGTAATTAGTAGATGTAGTACAAGGTTCGCTATGTGCAGAATCGAATTATACACCGCACAACTCTCTTTGCCTATGGAATGCGATCGTAAGTCGGCAAAAATGACCACAGTCCTTTCCTATAGAGTTTTTTTATTGCTCTTCTTGTCAGATAGATGTAGTATTCCTATCTGGATGAGAGTCAATTTCTTCTCTTAACCCTGCTGCTCAAATGTACATTCCTGACAGTATGGTATTTCATGTTGTCGTATTCGTATTACATTGAATACATCGATATATCAGATAGATTGAAGTTGGTTTAACTATGAGCTTTTGGCCTAAGGTTAAATAAGGATAGAATATTTTATTTTCAAATGCAAATCTATGTAGTCTATTCATACTCGACACTCTAAATAAAAATGCATTAAATTTAAGTTGGGTATAGACGCTTGCATGGATTAAGTTATCGGTTAATTATGCTTTTGGTTTTCATATTTGATCAAAATATATAGACATTCGGTAAATAATGATACCTTACGGTGAGTATCTAAAATGTATTTATTCGGATGTCTTTTAAGTTATTGGTGTGAATTCGGCATCTTATGATGAATGCCATTGGGTTTCTTATATATTTCCCTCTGAAATTCCATCAATGACTTTATATTTTGATCGTTTATGTTCATTTTGAAATATTTTTGACCATGTAATCTATGTAACTGATCTATACTCAACATTTATAAAACAAACTTTTATAAATCCATCTGTGCAAACTTATAAAAATTAAAATGTAAATTAAAATCTAAAATAAAAGTTAAAAATGTAGTTAAAAGCTAAAGTAAGCATACTAAAATAATAATGCTAAATTTTACATATATGTGCGTAAATAAATGTTTGTGTGTTAATTACTGTGAGTGGCTTATTTTGTTCTTTTTTTAAAAAAAAATATTCTTAGATAAGAATTTATAAAATATAAATCTCTACTTTGCTGAGATAGTGACAATAGCAGCCCAAATTCAAAATATATATAAAAAAAATTTTTCTTTTTAATTTACGTATCTGCCTACTATATAAATTTTCTATGTGATGTGATGTGATGGCTTCTCCTTAAACGAAGTCAAGAATATCTCAGCAATTATGCCCAGATAAACCTGTTAGCCACTTTATTTTACATTCCCCACTCTAAATTTACCCATAATCTGCTTTATCCCATTTCCATAACATAATCTTTGTCAACTCTATAACCTTTATATCTAAATCCCTCTTATCTTTTCCCAAACCCAGCATAAAAACCAATAATTCACTTTCTGTATTATCACTCTTTTCATATTTATTTTTCCACAACTTCATTATATGTACTTTTTCTGTTTCCAAACATTTACATTCAATTAACAAATGCCTAATATTTCCAATTCCTTCCTTACATAATTTACAAAATAAATCACCCATATTTTTTCATTTACATGTATATTTTTTTGTAGCTAAAGATCCCATTCAAGCCTTAAATAATAAACTACTTTCCTTACTATTATCATATATTAACTCACACCTAATATTCTGTTTATTTCTATATATATTTAAACTCTTTTTACTCTCCATACTATTTCTCCATCTCTCTAACTCCCTAGTCTTTATTAATAAATTTATTCTTTTATCCCATTCCTTACTACTATAACACTCAATAATCCTCTTAACACAATCATCCCATCTTTTGTACAAATATACTGATATAAATTCTTTATCCAAATCTTTTGCATACCGCATTACCTTTCTCACCCATCTTGTTACCTACCCTTTACTCATAACCCAATTAAATACTATTTTAGCTATTCTTTTATTATCCATAAACTGCAATCTACCAAACATTTTCATTTTACTTTTTGCATCTCTCATATAAAAAACATGACCATCCCATTTCTCCTTGAATTGCCTCCCTTGCTGTCCATACTTCTGCATCCAATGCATGTCTTCCTACTTCCCTTTGAGCTTTTTCTTTTTTACTAACATATAATGCATCATTACCATATGTTAACCACTGCAACTCCTTTCCATATAATTCTAGATACATCATATTTATTATATGAAAATACTGTTAATTTCTTTATCAATCCCTTTCTTTTCTTTGCTTCATTTATCAATTTTTTCTCCCATTCATCCAAATAATTTTTCTGATTACTTAAAATAATTCCCAAATAACTATATCTATTCACCACACTTAACTTACTATCTCCCAATAAAAATTCTACATCTTCTCTTTCTCCAGTATTAACATCATTATATTTGATTTTTCTTCACTAAATTTAATCCCCATCTCTTTACTCACCCTTGCACATGTCCTCAACATAACTTCCATATCTTCTCTTTTTTCTGCACACAAAAATATATCATCCACAAAAAAAAAAGACCTGACAAAATATATACTCCCTTACTACCTATTAACAGTATCTCTATCCCTCTCCCTAATCTTTCTATTGCTCTTTCCATTTCACTCAAATACAACACAAACAAAATAGGTGACACAGGGCATTCTTGCCTTAGTCCCACACCATTTTTAACTTTAATTGATTCTATGTTCTTTAATTGATATATATAATAATTATTTTCATATAATTTCTTAATAATATCTATTAAAGCTTCATCCATTCCCAAATTTGCTAAACTTATCCATAATCTATTTCTATTTACTCTATCATATGCCTTCTCTATATCTATAAAACTCATATATAACTGTTTACCTGCATTCCTACTCATATCCATAAGTTGTGTAACTACAAATAAACTATCTCCTATACGCCTATTTAATCTAAAACCTCCATGCATTTCCCCCACTACATTATTCCCTTCCATCCATTTTACAACTTTACTAGCCACCATATACGAGAAAACTTTATATAAAACTGATGTTACCGGTATCGCTCTATAATTATTCAACTTTCTATGATCCTTACCCTTTCCTTTAAATAATAACCTTACTCTTGTATTACTCCAACTACTTGGGAAAACTCTATTCTGTGCCATTTTATTAAAACAGGATAATAACTTTACTTTTGCCCTATATCCTAAATTCATTACCCTCTGTCGGCAGATACGTTAAGCTCTTTCTCCATACCATTATAATATATATATAATTTAAAATATATCTTACGTAATATATATCATAAGCCTTTTGCATAAATATACACTTTTCAATAATAACGACTTATCTGCTATTATATTTTTACATATTAACTGTAAATATTATTAAATTTTAAACTATTATTATCAAAATTTTATGATTTATTCTGTTTAAACTTCATTGTTTTATTACAACCTTATCCATATATGTAAATAACAACTCTTTAATTTTTTATTATTCTAACTAAATTATTACCTTTATTATTTATTATTTTATATATAATATGTATTTTTATTTAACTTATATTTATTTAGTTTAATTATAATTATTTAACTTTGTACAGTAATTCTTTATTTATTTGTTTTTATAACTATCGTATTTTTATTTTTATTACTATAAAAATCACTTTTTAAACCGAAACCCTTACTTAAACTAGACTTAATATTTTTAATAAGAATAGCTTCTTTAATATTTCTTTCTCCTTTAATATTAGCATACTATATTATTTTAATACCATCTTTGTAAATATATGCCCTGTTTTTAATGAATGTAAGCAAATAGATTATTTTTATTGTATTTATATGGTATTCATCTTGTATAAATTGAATTTTTATTTCCTTATGTAATTAGTTTTAATATTTTTAAATTGACATTTTTTATATTTGATTTCGTATACTCTACTCATGCAATTATCTGAATTTTCATTATAATTTCATTATATGAAATTTAATGTAAAGAATGTCAGTTTAAAAATATTAAAAGTAATGACATAGATGAAATGAAAAATTTAATTTATTCAAGATTAGTACAACAATATGATTTTAAAAAATCACCCATTTATTTATATTTAATAGAAACAGGATATGTATTTAAAAAAGATGGCATTAAAATGATACAGTATAGTGATAATAAAAGAGAATGAAAATTAAAAGAGTTATTCTTATTCAATATGTTGAACACAATTCTTTTTTTAAAGATAAATGATATAAATTGGCTGTCACGTTAGCATGTTTAAGGTGTATCTGTTGAAGGCTTTAGCTTTCACGTTATTACAAGATTAAGTAATACAAATAAAAAATAAGAAAAATAAGATAGTTATAAAAAACTAATAAAGATGAAGTTATTATACAAAGTTAAATAATTATAATTAAAATGTAAAAGTTTATTCATTTGTTGGGGTTGATAGTTGAAAAAAGTAAATTTAAATTTAAGTTAAAATAAATTAAAATATATGTATTATACACAAATATAGTAATTTAATGCCAACCAATATTAGAATATTTCCACAGTGCTACCTGTATTCACAAACACAAGGTCTGAAAAAACAGCATAAGTTTAGCTAAACTCTTACCTGTTAAATTACAAGTTAATAAGTATATTGATTTCCAGATTATTGTAAACATAAAGTGAAAATTTAAATAAGTTAAAATCTTAAAAGCTAATAAATAAACATATTTCAAGTTTTATATACAAAACATAATTAATAAATAATCAATTTATACTTTGAAAAACTCCAATCATAATTATATAAGAATAAAGCAGAGTGTACATAACACTAAACAAAATTCAAACATAATAAATCAATATATTCCCTGTATACACAGATAGTGCTGCTGAAATATTCTCACACTGAATTGTATTAATTTACTATATTTAAATTTCTGCTAGCAGCATAAAGGCATTGATTTATTTTTATATAGTTATATTTGAAGTGTTTCCAAAGTATAAATTGATTATTCATTAATCTTTCAATAAATATCCATGTTTTTGCCTATGGATTCTTGTTTGGACATAGTACTGCTTTAAATCACTTCTCAGTGCAATTTTTAACATTATTCTTCCACTTTCCATGCATAAATGATGTTACAAAATGAAATTAACATATTATTGATGTATTAGCTCAAACAAATGAATAAGTTAGTATATTTTAAATGTTAAAAAGATAGAAGTCAACTCTACTTGCTTGATGAATTTACTTTATTATAATCCTATTTCATGTGCATTTGTGAGACTACTTCAAGAAGATTTTTAGGATAGCAAAAAAGTTCATTTTTGTGTACTTTATTAAAAATTACTCATTACTTTTACACAATAATATTATAATTATCAAAAATTAAAATTATACTTGTATACACTTTGATTTTATTTATATATGTTTTATTTTTAAAAATCAAACTTAATAAATTTAACTGTAATTCTAACAAAGAAAATTATTGTCATAATGTTCTCACTTTTTTTAAAGTGAGCAGTAAATGTATTTAAGAACATAATACTAGGAACTAATGAGCTCTTTGATACTTTTATATTTATTCATTTCTATTTCAAAAATAATTTTTATCTAATAAAGATTTCATTAAATTTTCTTGAGTTGCTACTTGGTTGCCTTTCTAAATATTGTCTAATAAAAAAAAGTTCTTTGTTTTCAATATGTATTCAATTTATTTATTTATTTTTCAATATTTTCAAACATCAAATGTGATGTTTTAGAATATATTTTGTTTGTAAACTTAAATTACTGTCAAATAAAACCAAGTTTATTGAATTATAATATAGAATAAAGGTTTAAGACTAAATCAAATATTGAACTGTAATAAAAATTATTATCAGGACAAACAAAAGAAAATATCATCTTTCTTTTGGGTTAATTGTACTTTGTATACAAAATGTGAAATATATTTGTTTACTAATTCTAAGATCTTAGCTTATTTAAATTTGTACTTTAACTTATACAATAGATTGGAAATCAATATATTTATCAACTTACATCTTAATAAGTAAGAGGATTATCTTTTACCTATGTTGAGTTTTTTTTCAGATTTTGTATTTGTAAATACAGGTAGTTCTGCTGAAATATTCTAGTATTCATTTTGTTGTTGAGAAACCATTTCATCAAAATAAATGACTTTGTTTGGGAAAATTGAGAAAAAGCACTGAAGTCAATTTTCTTGTACAGCCTTTATTGAAATATTTCACTTTTTAAAAGAATCTGCAACATTCACATATATTTTGTCCTGAAATTTTAACTTCCCAAAACTCTAAAGATTTCAGAATAAGGAAAATGTGGTGATTTCAATCAAATTTTGACAAGTCTTGAACTGATTAGTCATTTTTATAAGATTTCATATTCTTTGCAAGTTCACTTTGAGAAAAATGTTTAAATTACCAAAACATGATGTTTTTGCAATGTTTATTAACATCCATAATTATTTTTGCACAGTAATTGTGTAATAATTATTAAAAATCAAAAGTATATATGATTACACATTTATTTGAGATGTTTTATTTTAAAAATAGAAGGTAATAAGTACTGGCATAATGTTAACAAAACAAATTATAGAGTTTTTTGCATGTTTTTTCAATCTGATCATTAGCACATCACTGATTTTCTGTTAGAATAGAATGCAATATTGTAAAAATTAAATAAAAATTAATATTTTAAAATATAATTTGATAGTTTTATCAAATATTAATATGTATTCATTCACATTTTGAACACAAATGCAATTAAATAGAGTAATTGATTTTATAAAATCACTCTACTCCTCCTGGCATTCTTCTTTGCAAAGTTCAAGTATTACTTTTTAAATTTTATTCATTTGTAAACATAAATTTTTATCAAATCAAGTTCAATTAATTATATTCTGATATAGAATAATGTTTTAACACCAAAGACAAACATTGAAACATTGCAAAACTCTCACCAGAAAGAACAATTAAATCTTCATATTACTAAAGAGTTAATAATAAAACAAATCAACAAAAGTTTAAACAAAATAAATCATAAAACTTTAATAATTAGTAATATTTTAAAATTTAATAATATTTACAATTATTGTGTAAAAATATAACAGATAAGATAAATCACTATTATTATAATGTGTATATTTATAAAAGGGCTTTTGATATAGTATAGTATATATTAAATATTACATATTATAGAAAATCAACAAAATTTTACTAAAATTCTTCCATGATCATAATTTCACCTATTAACAAATAGATCTTTTCAAGTGAAATTCAACAAGATACAGACAATACCTATATACAAAACAATATAAGTTTTTCATCATTCACTTCAAAATACAACTTCCTTTAAATAAAATAGTCTTAATTTTTTACATATTTCAAGTTTATAGAAATTAGTTTTTTTTACTATTGCTTGTTTTTGATAAAAGATATATTATTTAAAATTAGTTTTTGATTATGCATTGTGTTAATACAAGAAGAAAAGATCACCTGATCATCATTTCTTATTCTTACATAAACTGTTAAACAGTTGCAAACTTTTTATACAGAAGTGCCACTCAGTGTAAGTCATAGTAATCAATGGGTGCTAGAATATTTATACATAAAATCCCTATCTATTGCTTATTCATCCAATATCTCCATATTAGTCTTTTTCTATTTAATTAATTATAAAACTATGATCCTAAAATGAAAACACAATAATGTTTTTAATCCAAGGTAATTTGCTTGCATAGGCATACAGATCTGAACTCAGTTCAGTATATGTACAACATGTCTTTGGTTTTATTAATAACCATAATCACTATTATGTCAGGATTAGTATTAAATCATTCAAACATCACACAAACATCATTTCCTGTGCTTACACAAGTTGTTAAAACAGAAGCAAACTCTCCATACCATAGTGTCAACCAGTGCAAATCATAGTAGTAAATGTATGCTAGAAAGTTTGTGCAATCCCTGCACAAACCTTCTACACAAACCTTCTATTATCTATTAATCAATTCCTTCACAAGCTTTCTAGAATCTATTAATAACTATTGCTTGTATTGTGTGGCATTACTATATGAAGAGTATGCTAATGTTTTAACAACTTGTGTAAGCATAGAAAATTGTGACCATGTAATGTTTAAGTGATTTAACCCAGTTCAAGCCATATAAATCAATGTATGCTAAAAAGCTTGTGCAATCCCTGCAAAAATCTTCCAGTATCCATTGATTAATCCTTGAACAAACTTTCTAGCATCCATTGATTACTAAGGCTTGTACTGTGTGTCACTATTGTATGGAGTGTTTGTTACTGCTTTAACAACTTGTGTAAGCATAGAAATGGTGACCATGAGATGTTTAATTGGTTTAATACAAATCCTACCCATAGGATGATAGTGATTGCCAAAGACACCATAATGTATAGAGACTCAAATGAATTCAAATATGTATGATTATACAAGCCAATTAGCTTGGATTGAAAACATTATTGTGTTTTTATTTTGGGCTCACAGCTTTATAGTTTAACTAAATAGTAAAAAGTGGATGCTGCTGAAGAGATACATAATATCCGAAGATCTAGGTGCAGTGCTCTCAGATTCAAGATTTCTTACTGATGAAAGCCACAGGTTAGAAACTAATCTGGGGGTACTGGATGAATAGGCACTAGATGGAGATTTTATGCCCAAACCTATAGTTTGCACTGGTAGCACTCCTGTATGGAGAATTTGTTACTGTTGTAATAAGATACAAATGTAGTTTATATATAAAAAAAAATAACTGCTTTACATAAATAACACCTATAGAGGACACCTGTAGAGATCCCTACTATTGCATTTTACACGCATATGCTCGAGGTTACAGCCTCAGTAAATATTACTTACGTAATCAATGTGCGTTTAATAAATTTATCATAGATTAATTAATTTATTCAATATCTAAAAAAATTCAAGTTATTAAATAACATATATGTATATTTCTTTGTCCAGTGAATTTTTATAAATAAACATTTAGATCAATTAGAAATGTTACTAAACTGAAAATAAAAAGTTTTTTTTTTTTGTATAACACTAAGATAAAATAAATTCCATATATATATATACAACAGCAGTTAGTAACCTTTAAGTATTGTGTGTTATATTAAAAGTTAAAAGACTGAACGAATAATACAAATTAAATATATGATACTTATTTTTTTAAATATGACATAAACTAGTAAGTATAGCTGATTTAGTTCAAAAATTAATAAATTTTTAAAATGGTTTTTTAATAAGCATTAGAAAAGTGTTTTATAACATTTATCTCTAAAATGAAATGTCAATCTTAATAAATACTTATAATATATACGTAAATTATGTACATAATTTGTTTTTAATGAAAAACAATACATAAAATTATTAATATTTGAAAATATTGTTTGCCAAATTGACATTATATTCCAGATAGTCTTTATTCCTGCCAACCTTTCAATCTATTGATTAGGAATATTTTTTTTATATATTTTAGATGTCAGTATTATGAACATCAACATTAGTCTGTACCATTCTCTTTAAATATAAAGATTGTACTAAATAAGTAAACAGTTATGATAATTTTATTAATTTCTTATATCAATATATATCAAAGATTGCTTTTATTTTAAAAGGAATTATATAACATTTGAACATTAAATCATCCCACCTAAATTTTTTATAACATTTTAATATTAAATCGTTGAATGTGGGGTCTATATCAGTAAACCTATTGAATTACATTGTATTAGAAATTTACGTTATTCAATTCTGATTTTGTTGTTTGTTGGTATCCCTACTACAATATTTCATTAATATTCTGTTATCATTTGTTTACTAGATTAAAATTTTATATATTTATTCAGCTGTGTGAAAATCCATATTTCATACTATCCTTTTAAGTTTTGTTTGAATAATCTGTGCTTATATAATGGCTAGCTTTGCATGCTCCTATAATTTGGCTTGTGATTTTAATAGTGACCAGGTGGCCACATAGATATCTCGATGCACAATATTTGCATCTCTGCTTTTTATTTGTTGCAGCTTGTTGTATAATGTTATCGGATACCTTTTGGTGTTATTTCTGAAGGTGAAAATACATCATGTGCACCAATATCCATAAAGCCCAAAGATTGCTGCTCTTTCTGTAGGGGTTCCTTCTTGTGTATAAAATCTGTTATTTGCTGTGTGTTTTGTCTTGTTCTGCATAGATTTAGCATATTGTTTCATGTAGTATTTAGTACTTTACAGTTGTAATATATGTGTTGTGTTTCTTCAGCAGCATGGCACAGGTTGTTGAATGGGTCTATTGACCTATAAAGACAATGGTATCATAAGAAATAGAATATCAGTAGTGCAAACAGGTTCAGCTTAATCAAAAAGTTAAAGAACTTCCCATTGACCATTTTCTAAAGTTTTTAAGTTGTTTATTATTTACTCCCAGTATTGGGTTAAAGTCTGGTTGTTTGTGTCTAGGTTGTATGTCTGCCAGTATATGTATTGGCTGAAAATGTTAGTTTAGTAGTTGTAGCATTGATTTGCACTGTGGGTGCTAAAGACTCTAAATATCTATATGTGTGTGGTGGATGATCTGTAGGAATTATATCGAGGAGGCTTGGAGCTGTTGAAATGGTGCGATGATCTTTGCTTATAGGTTTATTGTTTTCTGTGTATGGAACACATGTATTATGCATAACCCCAGACCATTCTGTATAGTTGGTTGGCTGAGTTGTTTGATTAATATGGCTACAGTTTTCCTACTCCATAATAATTTGCTACAGAGTGATGATATGGCCACTGTTTTTTGTAAAGTTGACAATATGTGAGTAATATGCAATTCTTGTTGTTAGAGTATGTTAAAATGATGCGTTTATGAATATAGAGATAAGTATACGTTTGATAAAGCTATGGCTATGTTTGTTGTTTTCTGTTTGAGCTTATTTTGCAGTGTTTGTTTCATTCCATGTGCTCCCTGGTTAAATGGGAATCGAAGAAATGGAGTAGTTTTCCTTGGTATAGATGTGTGTAGAATTTGTTAGTATAGATGAATCATGCTGATGTTTTGGCTAGGTTGAATTGTAGTTTATGTATTTCTGTGTAATTTTATAATATTCTTTCTAATAATGGCATTTCCTTTCATGATATTAAAAACACAGTCACATCATCCATGTATGCAATACGTAAAATACTTTGGGCTGTTTGGGATATTAATATTCCTGGCAAATCATTTTCAATCTGTTTTAAGAGTGGATTTATATATAGGATAAATAGCTGTGCACTGAGTGGGGATCCTTGTGAAATTGATTGTGGGGGTAAACACTGTTGTGTTCCTGCTGCTAAGTGAGAGGTGTATCTCTCAGTTGAGTAAGAGGTTTGTGATTATGTAGAATAGGGTGGTATTTGCAAGTATCTCCATTAAGACATCTATTGCTATAGAATCAAATTTGTCCTATACATCTAGTTAAAGTGTAATTGGTGCATACTTTTTATTTTGCTGCACTGCACTTTGTATCATTTTAAATGCAAGTGCAGCCTGTGTGGTGGAGGGTCCCTTCTTTGCATACTGCATGTTTGATATCAGGGGCAGTATATGTTTCTATTTTATCTTTCACTACCCTTTATAATAATTTGATTACCAATGGAGCCATAGAGATGGGTTGAAGGTTGTTAAGATTTGAAATGGCTGTTGTTTTTTGTTAAATGCTACTAATGCTATTGGATAGAGTCTTCTAATGTTGTATATTTTTGTGATAGGATGGTAACAAGATTGCAAAGGTACTCCATCATAAAAAGACTCAAATGTGAAAGAAAAAATGCCATTATGCCATTGGTTTCAGGGTGGCAAGTGTTGGGAATTTTTTTAAGCTTTTCAACAAATTGTTGGAATCTGAAAGGGGCTATCTGTTTCAGGCATTCTAAACTGATAGGTGGTTGGTGTGTATTGTTTATATATTGGAGCTTTTGCTTAAAATGTTGATATATGTTATGCCCTGCATAAAAATGATGTCTCTTATCTCAATTGCCATAGGAACTTTTCTGGTTGATAGATAGCCCAGTGCCCACAATATATTTTCACATGTCCATGTGTATTGTTGTGTGAGGCATTTTTTTCTTTGTAGTAATGTATTCTTTTAATTGTTTACATGTATTGTGATATTGCTTTGTTAGTTTTTGAATATATTGTTGGGTCTTATGAATGAGTCTGGTGATGGTGATTCTCTTGTGGAGATTGTCTGCTAGTGCCATTAATCAGGAGGATGAGGGTGTTTCTTGTCATGTGATGTATATTGAAGAATAATATGTTAATGAATGACTAATATTTTTTAATTGTATCTAGTGGGATATTGTTAATTTTGTTTAGCATGGGGTAAGCTTCTTAGAATAGGAATTTGGTAGTGGTTGTTGAAAGTAGAATTCCAATAGTTTTTTCTAGATAAATAAATGTTGCTTAGAGCTCTGAAAAATTTATTGTAATAGTTTGAGTAACATGGTTTGAAAATGGGCATGGATTGAATTAGAAGTTGATTAAGTGATGAAGCATTGGTGTGTAGTAGCAAAGATCAATGAGTGTTGCATGCAGTCAATTGTAGAATGACAATGAATCTGCTGCAACAGAGCCTTGAATGCTCATGAGTGGCAGGTTTAATTCATATAACCGTACCATTTTGTATTGAATTTTGTGTGGTTTATGTTGAAATCACTCATTAATATTGTTGGGTTGTGACTAGTTGTGAATTGAGAATTATATATGCTATTATGCTGGACCTGGGGTACATACACAAAAATAATGTTGAATGTGGTAATTTGATGCTGAAATGTAGTGATTAGGAGATG
Source organism: Epiperipatus broadwayi (assembly GCA_028023455.1). NCBI lineage: Eukaryota > Metazoa > Onychophora > Udeonychophora > Euonychophora > Peripatidae > Epiperipatus > Epiperipatus broadwayi. The sequence goes on along the minus strand of JAQFVV010012637.1, from coordinate 925,730 downwards.
CAAGTCAATGTGAATAGTTTTCAAGGTTGAAAAGCTGCAATTTGATGCTATGAGTATGCATGTACCTGCTGAATGTGATGGTGGGTCCTTGGTGTATGTGGAAAACTTTGAGTATATAGGTATGTGGCTGGATTAATTTGTGATCCATTGTAGATTTTTGTTTCTGAGTAATCCTAATATGATGCTAATCCATTTGTTAAACTGGTATATTTTGCCATTGAATTAATGCCTCTGACATTCAGTGTTGCTATTTTAATTTTCATTAAATGTATAGCTGGAATTGGTTTGCATTTTTGTTGTGGTTGCTTTGGGGATTTACATTGTATATTTTCACTAACTTATTTTATTTTTGTTTGTTTTTGTATTATTCTTCTGGTTGGTTTTTATATTGAATGTTTGTTGGTTCTGCGTTTCTTCAATTTGTGATGTTGTGGTTATTAAATGGTTTTCCAATAGATTTGTGATTGTTTTCATTGGACTTGATTCTTCATTTATATTATCAATGATTGGTGAATTAGGATTATCATCATCTGTCTTTGCTTTTTTGCTAGCTTCTATCTGATATGTCTCCCAGGTTTTCTCTTGCTTTCTGGTTGGATTGGATTTGTCAGTTGCATTATTATGATAAGGCTGCTTGGTGGTAGCAGTACCTCCATAATTTATATGGCTTTTTTATTAATAACAGTATGCTGTGTGTTTCTATCTGTTCTGCAGTCAAATTCTGGCATATATACATTTGTTTTACTTGTTGATTTATTTTTTGTTTGGCCTCCATTTTCTCTTTGATCATGTTTTTTTGTTTGGAGTTTTTTTTCTGTGAACAAATCTATAAAATCTAAGCTTGTATCTATGCTTTATTGTTTTTATTCTTTGTGTTATTTGTGAACTTCTATTTTTGGTAATAGCTATTTCCTCTTCTGTTTGCATAGTAGGTTGAAATTTTGTTGTTTTTGTAAATTATTTTTTTTGTAAGTGTGGGTTTTAATTTTTGGTTAAGTTCTGGCAGTTTGGGTGTGGTGCAGTGACATTCCTCCTTTGTTTATATGAGTAACACTGTTGTTTCATACCTCTAAAATATAGAGTAAGTATTGCTTCCTGATCCAGGATTGTGTTGGTATATTATCTGGATCAGTATCTGGATGTAGTTTTATTCTGAACTTGTGAGAGTTACTCACAATTTGGTATTGGTGTGTCTTTCTGGCATATTGTTTTGAACATAATGACCTTGCCAAATGGTTCCATCATCTTTTGAAAGTCTTTCTCTGTGTATCCCAGATAGGTATTCTTAATGATTCCTGAAATGGTATTGTGACAATTCTGGTCTATAGTGATCAGTGCGAAGTTACCCAATGATTTGACAAATCTCCCCCTTGTTGTGATTTTGTAAAATTTCAGTATTACATGCCAGTCATTAGGATGTTCTGCAATTTGTCTATGGTGTCTCAGAATCCATTTACCGTTATTGCCTCATACAGCAACTTTTAATTTATATAATGAACTGTTGCTGTCTGTTACTGACAACTTGATGGACTTGGGTAAAAAAAAAATCTCTTGAATGTTACAGAGAGATGCTATGGTGTTGATTTACTGAATAATTCGGTTGTGATCTTCACTTTTTTTTTTATTCCAGGCAATTTCTGGTGGATTTTGACTTTCCTGTTTTTCAATTTCTAAGTTATCTATGTCACCATCGGTTGGTTTTCTATATCTAGGAACGATCTTTTGAGAAGTAATTGCATTGCTTTTTTTATTTTTTCGCTGATATCTGAATTAGTTTGACTTTCAGTTTTTTTGTTAGAATAAACTGATTCTTGTTTTCCTTCTCTTCCCTTGACCATGTCTGCAAATGTTGGCTTGTTTTTTTTTTGTGTGTGTGTAACTTTCCTTGTTGTTTTGCCACTGTTAATTAGGTGATAAGACCCTTTGAGCCTCCATGCTTGCATTGTTACTTTGTTAATGTTGGTATTCAATTTCAAAATTATAAATTAAATTCTGCTTATTTTTTTGTGATAATTGATATCAATTAAATTAATATTAAAATTTTTGATGTTATATATATTTTTCACTATGTTTCTGCTAGTTTTTATTAGCTTTTTAACAGTTTAAATGTGGAGCGTTTTTACCTAATCTGTGCTGTCCAAGGTTTAAATCGCCCTCTATATTATTATTATTATTATTATTATTATTATTATTATTATTATTATTATTATTATTATTATTATTATTATTATTATTATTATTATTATTATTATTATTATTATTATTATTATTATTATTATTATTATTATTATTATTATTATTATTATTATTATTATCATCATCATCATCATCATCATTATTATAGTAGTAGTAGTAGTAGTAGTAGTAGTAGTAATAGTAGTAATAATAATAATGATGATAATGATAGTTTGAGCAAATAGAAAACTATTTTGATCAAATTTTTAACAATAATATAAGAATTGCTCTGCTAGTTTTTAATTCTGTATTCATTCTACATTCTCATTTATTTGGACAAAAATATTCATATTAATAAAATTAAAACTTTTATTTGTAATTTTAAAAATAAAAACATATGGGGATGCTATGTTAGCTTCAAAAATATTGGAAATTTTTTAGAAATATACTAAACTGTAATGTTGAGTCATAAAGAAAAAATTCTGCAATAGTTATTATATATTGATATTTTATTCACTTAGAATTTTTTCAAGCCTCTTACTGAATAAATTGCTCAATCATAAATGAATATAAAACAAAACTTGACATAGTGTTAGAGAAACAAAAAATTCTATGACAATGGTATTTATTTCTAAGAAAATGCAAAAAAAAAAAATATGAATTATATACTGTTTTTATCAATTTAGTCAAGACATGTAACTCGATTAATTAGGCAATCTTGTGTACAATGTTTAAAAATTGTTGTGTATCTGTTGAGTTTTATTCATACTATATAGATACTGTGTAATAAAATAATAAAAGTTGTTATTAATAATGATTAAAAAGATGAGGTAATTGGAGAAAAACTGATATAAAGCAAGGATGTGAATTAGTTTTAACTTTGTCTTTAATTTTTATAACAGTTATCTTCGAACAATTTAAATGTAAGTTTATGAAGCAGACTTCAATTTATAATTTTGATTTGTTTGTGGAGTTTTTAATTTGAACATAATAAAATCAAAAATAAAGACTTCACTTTCTTCATTTTTAAATTTTCAGTTTATTTATGGTTTTACTATTATTGGTAATTCAAAGATGATATACAGAACATTCTTAGTGTTTTGAATAAAATATAGAAAGACTTTGATTTAATGAATAATATTAAAAAACTCAAAATCTTTATTATAGTAAAAAAAAGTTAAAAGCAACATTAATTGAAAATGCTTTTCTTCTTGAGAATTAAAATATTGAAATATCTTGTTAGCTTTTTTATAGAAATGTGGACTCGAATACTGAAGGATAGCACACATTCGAATGAGCTTTTATTGCATTTATTAAGTTAAAAAGTAGAATATTTTATGATAATATCACTACTTTAATTAATATTTTTATAAATAGAGCCGTTATTTTTTACAACTTATTGTATGGAACTGAAACATGATTGGCTTTAACAAAATAACATAAAGACATTATAAAAATGTTATTTGGATTCTTCTTCTTTTGTTTTTAATTTTTTTTTCTTTGTTTCAAATTGAGATAGGAAGATGGTAGAGAACTAGTAATACTATTACAATTAAATTTATAAATTAATTATATAATCTAAAGTTTCTTAATATTAGTTTTCATTGACAGGTTGTTTTTTTATAAACTTTTATTTTTTATAAATTTAATGTGATTTTTTTAAAAAAGTCGAAGATAAAAAAGGGAAACCTTTTCCCATCCCATTGCACATTACAGGAAATACTTTTTTTTAACTTGTTAGAAATTGGTTTAAAAATAAGCTTTATGTTGTTTTAAATTGTTTTTATTTGAAACGGTTTTTATTTAAGAGGTTGTATTATTTTTTAAGTAATTAAAAAAAATAAAATTAAAATCAATGAAAAAGTTTTTAAGTTTTTTTTTTCTTGGTTAATTTATTGTTGGGTTAAAGCCAGTCAGTTCATTTTTTATTTGGACTATTTGATTGGATTTGTACTAAACATAGCTGTATCAAAATCCACAAAGCAATTTACCCCTCTCTCACTTTTTAATTAAAAAGCCAAAATAGAAAGAAGAAATTTATAAATTTTTATAAGACAAAAATCATAAAAATTTCCAAAACAAATCTGTCAATTGCAAAGCAAAAGATGTTTGAATTAGGTATTAGGACCCAATTCACTCTTCCTCCTCCTCTCACTATCCTCACTTTTTAAAAAGCCAATAAAAAATACAAATTTTTAAAAAGACAAAATAATTGAAAAAACAAATACTGTTATAAGTTTGTATTAAATGTGTAATTTAAGTTATAGTACTATTATTCGTCATTTTTCTATAAAAATTATCAAATGATCGACTAATCACCCCAATATTCTTGCATCAGTCTAAGCAGTGTTTAAAGACTTAATAAAAGATAACAGTGGAAATGTAAGTTGTCGATTAGATTGTGCTTCAAAATTAGTTATTTATTTTAATAGAATATATCCAATACGAATAAATCACGTTTTGCTATTTTCATTGAAATTAAAAAATAGACGATTTTTTCTATGCATATGTACCTATATATATATATGTTAGTACAGAATGTTTTTAATCAGATAAAATAACAGTTTCAAATTGTTATAGAAACATGTAGAGAAATGTTTGAAAAAAAATGTGGATAAATTTGATTATGGATTCAGAACTGAGAAAGAACATATATACTTGTGAAGCTTTCAAAAAATTATGATTTTTTTTAAGAATAATATTAAATTGAGTAGACATTAAAATATCTAAACAAAAATAAACCAGAGTTTAATTATATTTTTATTAATAGAAAAAAAAAATTTTAGTATAGTATCGTTTTAATAGATTTAACATAGGAATTGTTCTTTTTCTAATGAGATATACATTAACGTAAAAAAAACTATAGAGACAAAAATTATTAAAACAGACAATATTAACTATTGTTATTCTTAATCTTCAAAAACATTTTCAAATGGTTTTAAAATATTACCAGACTTTGAAGAGTGGTTTACCTTGAATTATATTCTATTAAAAACTGTTACACAAGATAGCAACATACCAATTTATCACTAAACTTTTCAGTGAGTTAAAACAAAATATGAAGAAAAAAATGAATATATAGAAATATTTTAAAATGATTTATTTAGAAGAATTGGACAAAGAATCCCGTAAACTGGTGGTGGAAAAGAGTTAATGATGACATTAAAAAATGTATTAGTAAAATAGGTTGTCGTCGATGAGCAACCATATCCCACTGGATGGCGCAGTTATCATGCTTAAACTATAAAATATGATCATTCACGGGCCATTAATTATAATCATTTTGATGTGTTTTTTGTAATGCGAAAATAAAAACAAAAGAAAATCGTCTTTTTTAAATATTATTTAATTTTAAATATTATTTTTTATTAACGTATACAAATTAAATGATAATAATAAATGTAAAATAAAATAAACAAATTACAATTTGATTCGTCTTTTTTAGTTTTCTTTTTATTAGAAAAATCAATTTTCTATCGGAGATTTTTTTACTGGGGTTTTGTTGTTTACCGCTATTTTTTTATTTCAAATAGAATGACAACTAAAAGTAAAAGTTGTTATGGTTAGGTTTAGGGTTAGTTTTAGGGTTAGTTTTAGAGTTAGGTTTACGGTTAGTGTTCTGTTGTTTGTAATGCTAAAATAAAAAATATCAACATCGTATTTTTGTAAATATTTTTTTTACACTTAAATTTAATATATTAACATCTATAAAATAAATGATAACAATAAACATAAACTATATTCAACAAAGTATAACAGTAGTCGGAGAAAAGAAAGAAACTAAAACTTTTTTAAACAATGACAAATATATATATAAAATGTTTATAATATATGCTTTTTATGACATTTAAAAAAACAGTGTACAATTGTACTTTTCTTACTGGATATTTTTGTGTTAACGCTCTTTTTTATTTCAAAAATATACACACGGTACAATCTTAAAATGTCTCATGGAAATGTTATGAACAGTACGTTACTTGACGCGTTACCTAATTCCAATTCACTTTATACATATATCTCGTCAACATTTACTACTTAAAATTTTAATACACTACGGTTTAAAAAGTCTGTTAATTATTACTTTACAAAATCTGAACATTTCAATACTTTAAAATAAAAAAAAATCCAATAAAAATAACATATCCATCCAATTCAAAAAAACACACCCTCTCCCCAAGCCGTAACCATTTTATAAACTGTGCGAATTGGGATAATGTATTTGCTGCATAAACATACATGCTGTACTGCAATGTGACATAGCGGCCTGCAATCTGTAGTACAACAAAAATGTTGTATTATAGACAAACGCGGGTTCGAACGTGTCGGCCGCGGAAACGGAAATTTTATGTTTTTTAGCTCGAAAACAGCGCCATCCAGTGGGATATGGTGGCTCATCGACGACAACCAAAAAGTTATATAAAAAAAGAAAGTATAAATCGATATCTTGATATTAGATTAAAATTATTTTTAATAATAATAATATAAAAAGATGACATTATTATTAAAAAGTGAAATGTTTTTCATAAAATATGCTAGAATTTTTTTCGGAGAACTTTACAGTTTTAAACAATGCATGTTGAAGAATGAAAAAACTTCAAGAAATGATAAAATTATTATAGATATTTTAATTTATTTTTTTAAAGATTAGTTTATTTTATAACATACATTGTTTTACCACTATTATACTTGAAATGTCTCAATAATCAAGATATATCGGTCTTCTGTCTGTTTTGTTTAAAATCTTCACTGAGATAGTGAATTCTAACCAATTAAAAACAAACAAACAAATTAGATTTAGAAACAGTTGTAACACTATAGATGTATATAAATATTAAGAGAAGTTTTTAAAAATTCAGTAAATATAAGTTGCCATTATGTTTTGGAATTTTAGATTATAATAACTGTAATTTGTTCAAAAGAATTATCATATTATTCATGTTGTTTTTATATCTTAAAATATATTTTTCTATTATTTATCAAAGACGTTCTTCCCATTGTGATACCAATATTATTCAAAAATAGTATTCCTAAAGTACTTTTAAAAATATCAACAGATTTTAATATATATTTTATTAACTAGTCTTTAAAATTTGCTTATATATATAAAGATTATAAATCCTTAATAATTTGCTTTTATATATCTCTTTTATAAAGTTGTGGGATTAAAAAAAGATATTTTTGATGGCAGTCAATGAACTATTTAAAAGCTCTATTGGAAATCTTTACCCTTTATAAATCGCTTAGACACTTAAATAGTTGTTAGACATATTCATGGCGTTATGATGATCAAGCTTTTTCTTTTTAGAGAACTTGTAAAAAAACTTCTTTCTTATGGATTTCTATCTAAATTCTGCAATATATAGGGTATATGAGCACAGACTTTCACACAACCCACCACTCTCCACTTTATCTCATAACACTGATACCCTCGAACACATATATGTCCAAAAGATAAATAATCACCAATATAAGTATTTCATACTACACCAGCAATCATCAGTTGGTCCAGATTACCATCTCCACACATATATGCCATAAATGCTCAGATATATATTAAGATAGACAATCCTCATACTTTAATGGACAGGCTTCATTCTAATCCACACTCCAACTCTTCAACCGTCCATCCAATTGAAAATCTGATGATGGAATGCTCAAAGGCCACCCTGAGGCCAAGATTATTGTCACACCCATGTTGACCTAAAGTCAATCTGACCCCTCATATACAGGACATAATCCATTTAATACATATACAAGGAATGAGCAAACATCTCTACTATGTAATAACTACAAGTTAATACAAATTTTTAAAATGTATGTGTATATATTCGTCAACAAATGTATGGCATTTTATTTAAAATACTTTCTATTAAGACTGAGATTTTTTTTCTTTTTAATATAAATTATTTTCTTTCCTGTTATAGTATTTTTTAAATGTATTAAACGTTGATATAATAAAAATGTTCTATCCAAAGTATTCTTAACTTATTGTTAACTACATCCATACATTAAAAGATCGTAAAAATATCATAAATGTATAAAAATCTAGGGGACAGTTAATATTTATATTATACAGTCAGACCGCATCTCACACATTTCTGATCGTAATATACTTGTTATCCTCTATTGAATAGTTGATCCATCTATAAAGCCTAATAATAAACAAGTTACAATGAAAATATTTTTAAATATAAGTTTACATTTTAATTTATTTATATTTTACCGTCTAAAACATGCATCTAAATTTAATCTCATCCAGATTATTGATTTATTATCTCTAATTTATAAATGGCTCTTACTAATAAACTTTCTTTATTGAGAATAATATTTTTTTTAAAAATGAGTTGTTGATTTTATTTCCATAATTTATAAATATCAGAAATTGGCTAAAAATAAGAGTTAATTCTTGTTTGGAATAAAAATTGTGAATGCCACAAATTTGACTCTTGTAAATGAAACACCTTTTGATTGATTTCTCACTAACCAAAACACAGAATTTCATTTTGCCCATTGAGATGGAGCAATTGCTTAGTGGTTACATATAATTTGATTCCTGTATCAATTTAGATTTTGAATATTTAGGTTTCAACAATAAACTTTATTTATCTAAGAGTGTTACAAAATATTTTTTGAAAAATTGTTACACAGGCAATCCTTGATTGAAAGTCAATAAATGTAAAAGAAGTTTTAAATTCAAAATAATATTGCAAGAGTCTTTGGAAAAGTTGGCTTGATGTCTCCAAATGTGGAATTCAGTCTTATGATTGAGTTCCTAAGGTAATATACAATCAATACTGCAGCTATTGTCAGAGTTAAGGGCTGATGTTAGATTGTTTGAATATTTATATAACTCGTTAACTATTTCTTGATCAAACTATTGTAACTACTGTAAATTTTAATATTTAGTTAACATTATAAATAAATCACTTGTCTTCACAAAATGTTTTTCAAACCAACATGTATTTCTAATCTCACTTTCATACTACTTCACTGGTAATTTAAATATTAGATAAAAACATTAAATAAGCCTCAGTATTATAACCACTTAAAGTTTAATATAATTCTGAAATCTCTGACTTAAAAAAAAATCAAAAATATCTACTTTTATTTTTGTATTTATATTCTCTATCAATTAAAGTCAACATAACATAACATTATAAAACTTTTAATGCTTTTACAAAAGTCTTCATTGTTTACTTTAATAATTAGATTATGACATATTTGAAATATTCTGTACAGTTTAGTGTAACTATAGTGAATAGACCCAAAAGCCTAAGACTTTTATATTAAAACATTCTGATGTTAAAATGCCATAATCTTCTAAGAAAATTACTATTTAATATTTTATTCATATTTAAAATTATATGTAAAATCATCCATTCAACTTTTGACAATTCTCTCTCTCTTTTTAGTTATATAAAAAAACATCTATAGAAATCACTGAAACATTATTTTTGGCACTACTTTGGTCAAAATATTTTTTCCCATTTACAATCTCTTTTTATTTTTTATTCTCATCTTTTCCAAGTCTTTTCACATCACCGTAATTCATGTATCTTCTCATGGTAATTCTCTAGGATTTGCTTCTTTTATTTATTTCTTAAATATTTTCAAGCATTTTATTGATCTCGACTTTGTATATGTAGATGCAAATTATTTCATAATTATTTAATAATATTGGTGCATGTTTTGCCCTGCATGGTATCTGACTTTTAGGATCAGGAGATCCCAGAATCGATTCTGGTGCTTAAACTTTTTATAACTATGAATTCCCCAACAATAAAGCCATTAGCAGTTTACTGCATATTCTAATGTTGTAAAAACGAGTGACCAGTTGTTTTAGTGATAAGTTTATTACCGACTTATCTGTAAGGGGTCTCAGTTTCAATAAGTATTCTAAGCTAAATATTAATTCAAAACAGAATATAGTTAGTAAATACTAAGTATTTAAAAATGAACCAGGAGTTTCTTACTGCAAAGAAGGTAAGGGAGGCTATTGCACTGTAAATTCCAGGAAAGGGTCATGAATAATCTCATATTTAAACTCAGGATACTTAACACAAATTAATAAAAACCAATTAAAAATGACCATTGTTATACCATGGGAATGCTAAAGGCAAAGAAGATTATTGCATTGTATATATATTTTTAGGAATGTCTTTTTTGAATAATCATGTGTTTAAGCACAAGGGATTCCAAAAGTTATCATGTAATTTATTAAATAAAGTGATTTTTAAAAAGTGCCTTAAGAATAATAGTTGCAAATACTTAATTATAGAAGTAATTTGTGACATAAATAATCTTGGCCTACTTGTTTAGAGACGTATCATTTAAAATGGATGTTAAAAAACATGTTCATGTGATAAAATATAAAATCAAATACAGTATATAAAATATACTGATATTAAATAATTTTTTGGAAAAAAGCATCAATGTAAAAAATAAAAAAAAATTGTCAAATGAGATTTATGTTCTAATGCCTAAACTAATTATTAAAGTTTTAAGCAATATTTCACTTAAGATATTTTTTGGAATTATTTGCGTTTTATTAAATAAATATCTATAAACAGATTATTAAAATGTGTAATTGGAATTTACCTTATATCCCATAACTGAAATACAGGCTTATTATACACCTGTATTTATATATGTAACATATAGGGTATTGCCTCAGAGTGGCCTTTGAGCATTCCATCATCAGATTTTCAATTGGATGGATGGTTGAAGAGTTGAAGTGTGGAGTGGATTGAAGCCTGACCATTAAAGTATGAAAATTGGCTATATTAATATATATCTGAGCACTTATTGCATATATGTGTAGAGATGATAATCTGGACCAACTGATGATTGCTGGTTTAGCATGAAATACGAATATTGGTGATTGTTTATCTTTTCGACATATATTTATTCAGGTATATCGGTGTTATGAGATGGAGTGGAGAGTGGTGGGTTGTGTCAAAGTCTGTCCTCATATACTCTATATATTACTTATATCCCATAATAAATGGAAACTTCGGGAAACAATGTGTAGTGCTTTTCTTAAAATTGCATATATATATATAACAATAAAAATAATAAAAATAACGGTAATTAATTATTATATACAGTCTATCAATACGCAGAAGTACTTTGGTTAATTCCTTTAGACTGTATATAATAATTAATTACCATTATATTTATTATTTTTATTATTATTACAATAGTATTTTTTTAATTAACGGACATTTTATTTGTAATATATATATATTGTGCCCTTGTCTGTAGGTCATAGGTAGGGTAGAAAGGTCAATTATTAAAAAATTTTAAATTTTAAGTTATATTTGTAAGAGATATAAATAATAATAAGAGAATGAGATTTTATAGTACAATTTAAAGCTAAAAATACCTGGTAGGTAACAGTGTAATAAATTATTTTAAAAGAAAACAGTTAAATAAAGCTTAATCATATCATTGCTTATGGTTGTGAAAGCTGGCCATATAAAATAATACAGCTATAGATAGTTAAAAGTATATCAATTATTTAGTATAATATTTAAAAACTAATAAATTAAATAAATGAAATGTAATGTTATAATTGTATTTAATAATCAAATTTAATAGAGTATAATTTATTAATAAACTTTGGGATGGTGAGAGTTATATTTAGTTTAACATTTTAAAATTATTTTCTAAATTTTTTAAAAAATATATCAGTTTTGGTAATTTAAACCAAGACGTAAATAAAAAATCATTTTTATAAAGTTAGTAGACACGTGACCGTATATTAAATACCTTCACACACACTCTTGTTAAAATAATAATAAACTGTGTGAATTTAAAACTAGATATAATTGCCATCGATCTTTAAAGTGAAAGTTAAAAATATTAAATATTGTTTTAATAATTATTTTAAAACTTAGATGATTTTTTTTTATATAAAACTATAATTGAATTTAAAAATATTGGTATAAATATTCCAGACATTACGTCATCAATTCTTAACTTTAAAACATCCATTCTGTTATCAAAATAAAATGAATAAATTGTTCGCGCTAAAATAAATATTAACCAATCAAAGGATGTAAAATTAACAGACAAAAATCTAAGAATTATACAAAGAGCGGGGAGAAGTAATGTGTAAGTGAAAGAGAAAGTAACAAATTTTTATGGCTGATAACATCGTAGCTGAACAGTAATATAAATTTATAATTTCGGATTTATTCTAAAAGTTATTCTGTAACATATAATATATTTTTGACTACAGAGATATGAATTGCTAATTTTAAGTTTATCTTACCAGGAAATTTTATTCAAATTTAACCAGAAAGCCTACAGTAACATGGAAGTACAAGAAAAAATATTTAAAGTGATTGCTGAAAGAAAAATAATTGGAAATCATCTTAATGCCACTTTAGTTGTGCTCAACCTGAAACTTAATCTTATAACTGAAAGGAATACAATTGGGACGATATGTGAAAATCTGAAAAAGAAGTTGCTGGTCGTCAAGAAAAAATTATGACAATGAATTTACAGAGCTATCTTAAAACTAAGTTATACTTCTCTATGGAAAAATTTAATATGAATCTTTTTATTACAAAGAAAAATAATGATGAAGAAAAGTGTTTATATTTTAAATGAAAACATTATTAAGAATATAATACACGAATTTAAAATAAAGGAAAAGTTAAAGACTAATATGAACGTGCTATTAGGAATCTTATGGAAAAGAGCTTAAACTTTATCTCGATCAGAGAAAAATATTACAAAGAATTTAATGAAAAATGTTTGATCAAAGAAATATATAATTAAATGACTAAATAGAAATGGATCCATGGAAAACGGAAAAATTTACTAAATCTTTAAATAAAATATCTACAAGATGCATCGGGGAACAAAGCGCGCGGGAAAAAGCTAGCAGACTATGTTGAAGGAGATATCAAGAATTAATAATTGTATAAAATATTGAGAAAATTAAGGATCATCGTTTATGAAGAATTATTAAACAGTTATTTTTTTTTATAGAACATTAAGTGACTGAAGAAAAAATAAAGTATATATTTTTTTTTTAGCTTTACGATGAACAATTTTCAAGCAAGTTCGACAAAGCAGTATCGTAAATATAATTTAATATTTTTATTTGATTGTATTTAAAATATAAAAATTCTATATTAGCTTAGGGAAACATATAAACATGAATTTAAGAATAATGAGATTTTAAATATAATAGCTTAATAGAATGATAGAAATATTATTATAAAAATAAAATGTATGTATGGAAGTTTTAAATATCTACAAGAAGTAATGGAATGGTGAAGCCTTCAGAATACGATCAAGAAGATAGAGATCGTTTTGGTAATTGTGATATTATTGATAATGCATAATGTATTTTTTTTTAGGTCATCTATTAATGAAGAATGATGTATGAAAGTTTTTTAAATTATAAGTACACATTTTATCCAACATTAAAACATATATTTGAGATAGTAGTAATTTTAAATGTGCATGCAATAAGTTGTTTTAAAAATATAATTAATAATAAGTATCATAATAATTATGTGATTCTTTTGAACTTTTATGTTGCAAAATCTTCAGATAATTTTAAAATAGTTGGTATATTATAAATATACGAGATAAGTAGTAAAAGATTTTCTTAAGAATAGCTGTATAGTTTGAACTAAAAATGAATTTTATTATTGTTAGAAATGTAGACAGAAATTTGTCGATGTACTGCATAGATAAATCTAGAGAAATAAAATCGGATAGTGACTTGGTAGTACTGGTGTAGAGGAAACCAAGATGATGTTTTTTGCCAAGAAATAAGAAAAATCAAATATTTGGATCATAGTATTTTGTGTGATTTCAGTATAGCTAACTAAGTCCTATCACTGAACACATATATTTTGGACAGTGTTTTTTACGTATTTTTGAAACTTTTTGATGTTATATAAAGCTGAAGGAATAGCTTTAGCATCACTCCTATAGTAGAGGTGGATAGACAGATAAAGGTCACTCCTCTATGGTGTTCTTTAAATTCACTGTGCCATCATTGTCAAGTTTTATGACGGATAATATTCTAGTTGTTTTGATCCTGCGCATCTATTTTCGCTATCCTTGTTTCATGAATATACATCGTCAGAAAGATATTTTTATAGAAATGATACATAAAATAGAAATGAGGCTAGGTTGTCGTTATGTAAGAATAGTTTATTTACTAGAATGAGTTAGAATTGTTATTTTAAAAGTGAAAGTATAAATGTCATAAAGAGATGAAGAATCATATGATATAGTTTTAAAAAGTAATTCTGAAATGAATATAAGATTTTAAAGGAAAAATCTAAACAAAGTTTTTTAAGTAATAATAAAATTTTAATATTTTATATGATATTTAAAAATAGAGATTGCATGTTGGTTGAAAAATGATTCAATAATGTGTAACAGATATATGTATTTGTGCATGGTATGTTAATGATTGTAATTACCATACGAAGCAAAGGCTTGGATAAGTATTTGATTAATAATTATTGTATAGTCAATAATAAAACGGAAACATCAAAATGTCAAGAAGGGTTTGAATCTTTGGGATTCCATACGAATAATAATATAAAATAGAATTTTATGATTTTGTATAATTTTTACTACGAAGGTAAAAATTTTTGTAAAAATATAATTTTAAAATTAATAGAGATATAAAGTATTAATGATAATTATTGATAGATACATTTTTTTGTAACAAGCTAAACTAAAATCAGATATCTAATAATAATAATACTGTATAAGAGTTAAAAATAAAATAAGTAGAAATTTAATGTTAAGAGATAAACTAGTAAAGTAATTTTGTAACAGGAAAGTAGGGATATCCGATGTACATAATGTAAATATTGTTATTTGTATAATTATTAATAAACTATGTTGTAAATTTATTTGTAAGCTTCGTGTCTTAGTTATATTTCTCCACATAGAATGCATGATATCGCAATACACATTTATAATTGCAACAGACATATAATTTTGCACAAAGTAGATAAACATAAAAGTGTTATAATAATTTTTGAAAATTTATTTGTATGATAAAATTAAAGGATTATAATTATATCGTTTATTGGTCATAAGTTGGTTGCCACAATATTAAAATAAATTATATGCTAATATTACAACACGTATTTTGATTGTCAGATTATTAAATACTACCACGAACGTAATATTTATTTATTTATTTCATTTAAGAAGAAATAGGATTACATTATACTATTATTATCATTATTCTTATTTATTATTGTTAGTTGTTACGTAGTGAATTTATGACATAAAATTCCCTTCTCATAGTTTACTACCGTAATTTAAATCAGTTTAAATGCAATTTATGAACCTGAGATTTATTTGATTTGATTTTATTTCATTTATTTACTTAAATTATTTAATTGAGCTAGATTATTATTACAAAGAATAATAAGATATGATTATTATCTTAATCGTAATGAAAAGAGCTTGGAAAGTCATAAGAATACCATAAGTTGATTATTTAGTATAGTGTTCTTATGCCATTGGGATAGTATCATGTGGATATATCTCAATGTAGTCTGTCTCGCTCCCCGTGTCGTCGCTCCATGTCTCATGAAAATAATAAATTTTTAATAATATAACTGTATTTATATTTTAAAGTTTAGAGCTAGTAGTAATCATTTTAATAAATTAATTTCATTCATTTTGTTAAGACTGAGCTAGAGAGAACCCGGGAATATATTTTAAACATTATCCTAAATTGTTTTCTATGGAGTGCACGCGCGAAGTCAGACCGACGGGGGAGGAGGTTACAATATATATATAAACTACGCATAGTATTTATAATATAACATATACAAAGCTTCGTTTTCAACAGATAGCAGACACAGCTAAGCAAAGAATATTCTCAGAATAAGATTAAGCCAGTCGTTTTCAGGAAACGTTTGCTGTAATTAATCATAATAGGAAACTTATCCACGGCTTTAGCACAATAAGTGTTTAATACTTTATTCAACAACTTTCTCCAGATTTCTTTATCTTTAATATAATTAGATCTAAATCATTTTTTAATTTCATTCCTCTATATTTTATGGTTTTTTTTTATTTGTGCTTTGTGTATCCAACCACGATGCATTTAAATATGGACAACCAAGTGTAATTATTCTCCATAACTTTCTTCAACAAAATTCTCTTCTAAATTTTTTTGAAAACAATCAACATTTACATTTTATCATATAATACCTTATTAATTTACCTGTAAAAATATTTAAAATGTTTTGTAATCATGTTTATTGACCTGTTCTTGATCTCTTTACCTTAATATCATCTTCTTTTCACAAGCAAGATTAATAATATTATTATTTCCAAGATATACAAAACTTTCTACATTGCTTCCACAATTCCATCAATTTTGGTTTTTCTAATCATTTTCTTATTCACAAGCACCATCATCTTTATTTTGATTGTGTTTATGTATAATCCATATTTTTGCTTTCTCATTTAACATCTCTTATGTAAATTTTAATGTTTTACTACTTTCTTTAGTGTTTAATATATCATCTTTATATCTTAAATAATTTATTCTTATTCCATCACTAATACTCCTTTGTATTTTTTTTTGTTGTTTTTTTTTCATTTGTTAAGTGTATAATAAATATATTTGACGAAAGTGACATTTTTCTTTATTTGTGCTTTTTCCAAAGTAGTTAATAATAAAGCATATACCACATTTAATCATATATATATATTGTAGATATATATGACTCATTTCACCCACATACATATTATTTAATTAAAAAAAAATTTTCTTTTATATATATAGATTTATGTGTGTATTTATTATTATATAGTCTATATAAATACTTAATAAATAAGCAGTTGTAGAGAGAGACGGTAATAATATTTAATATTGATTTATTATATTTTTTATTGAATAATGTGTTAAATTATTTAACTTTCGTTTTGTTAAAATAAAGTAGATCAGAAAGAAAGTGTAAAATAAGGTGATCAGATAAAGATTAGGAGATAAAAAAAAATGTACATGTGCAAAAGAGTGTGAAAGAATGAAAACATCTGTATAAACACAAAAACACCTTTACACCTATTTCTGATAGCTATAGATTGCCAACTTTGTTGTATTGTTTTTATCTGTATCTAAGATTTTTTTTTTTAAAGAGAGAGGTGCTTTGAGGAAATAAAAGATGATTATTAATTTTCTTGTAAAATTGCGACAGACCATCAAACTTGAGAAGCTTTGATTTTTTGTTTCAAGATAAGAGATTTGCAGGTGGTCAGTTTCTTTGACCAAAGATTGGCAATATAAATGAATGAAATAATATTGAGAAATCACTCAGTCAGTATTATTAATCAGAGATGTAATGACTCAGTTTTTACCTTATTATTAAACAGAAATGTTTAAAGATCACTCAGTCATTATTATTAAAAAGAGATGTAACGATCAGTTTTTTTTTTAATGTTAGAAAAAGAAAGTGAGCAATTTGATTTTTTTTTCACTCTTTAAAAATTGAAAAAAGGAAGGAAATGACTTTTGTTTTAAAGCCAGTATCGACAAAGATGTGCATCTATATAAGTAATTTCCAGCAATATTAAGATAAAGAAGAAAGAATGGAACAAAATTGAATTACTTGGAAGAAATTATTAACAATTATATAAAAATGATATTAATATATTTTGCTGTGCATAATACCATGAATTTGCATTGCTAAAACCATTTTTTCTGCTTCCTGTAATAATACAGAATGGGTTAAAATCACTAATCTACTGTGGACTCATATACCAATCAAATAATAACCAACAAAATGATAGAGTTTGAAGCCAACCACACAAGCTATATGAAATGCTTCTTTTCTGGCTCCTTGTCTATTCTAGGCTCATTACCTTTGAATGGATGGAGAAGGGGAAAGAAGAGGAAAAGAAAATGTATAAAAGCCATATATAGCCAAATTTGAAGCTATGAATCAAATTTTTGTTAAAGTTTTCCTCAGTCATCTAAAGTGTCTAAAATGATTTTTTTTAAATGGGAGAGACAAGAAAATCCACTAGTTCATACCTATCTAAAAGTATTTATAATAACTCTTTTTGAAATGGTAGAATGAAGCCAATAAATGAATTCAGCATTATCAAAAGTATCAACAATAAATAATTTTAAAATCAAAGAAATAAGCAGGTCAATTAATTCATGTTTATCTTAAAGTATCTGCAAGAATTTTTTTTTAAATGGAGCAAAAACAAGCAGTCTGAAAATTCAAACTCAGGACATTTATAAGAAGTGAAAGTGATCGGGTAACTATGAACTTTCGTTAACAGATCTTTTATTATTGCTTATTAAAAGTAAACCTTAATTTATTGTTCAAAGCATTATTTTTTTCTTTTGATACAGAAACATTAAGGGCTTGTTTATCTATAGTTATTCTCAATATCACATAACATAACACAAATACAGTTTAAATCTTTAAACTTAAATGTTCATTTTTTTTTTATTATATTGTAATATTGAAATGTTTTTTTTAATTGTTTTTCAGTTGTTATGATAATGAGCAACCTATAAATATATGCATTTATAATGTTGTTTTTTATTTTATCTTGTTGCATATTAAAATTGATATAATGTATTTTATTTTATTTTGCTAAAAGGTTGCACGAATATTTTTTATATATATGTAATTTATGTATTAATCTCTAATATAGTGGTATACATTTTAAACATATATGTTAACATTACCGAATGTATACACATGTGTAATTGCTTATACAAACACGTCAAAAGAATAGGTTATACATAGTTAGTTTAAATATAGTAAATTATAAAGCAGGAATCACATTTGAATGGAAGTGAAATAAAACACACAAGTTACATATGAAATTTATTTTTATAATGTAATAAGTTAGAAAAGTTTTAAGTAAGCATTCCATGAAATATATTTTTTTTTAAATATCATTTTAAGCCAGCTTATTTTAAAATATCCAAAATGACAAACTTATATATTAAGTTTATTTGGTTGTGCTTATATAAATTTTTTGTATTAGTTTTGTATTGAATTAATGTAATAATAAGCCATTTATCTAATTATTAATTTGATTTTAAAGAAAGAAAGAGTAATAGTATTAATCAAATATAATTATATATTTTAATTGGTTTCCGAGTTCTTATTAAAAATATTGTTGTATTTTTCTTGTCTTAATTCTATGGTTTTAAATGATCATCATCATCATCGCTCACAGATATTAAGAATCATCATTCGTAAATATTGAGCAATCACTTGCTAATATTAAGTGCTCGCAAAATGTTAAGTAAACTAGAATGTTGATTTACATTTAGGTATTTAAGGGTTAAGCTTGATAATAACCAAGTTTTAATAATTATAGATGTATAAAGAAAGCTAAAATTATGTTGTGTCCATGAATTATGATCATCCTCATCAAAGATGGATATCGTAGTATTGATTAAAATGTTTCAAATAATACTATACAAAAGTTATGATTGCCATCATCATCATTAATAAATTATAATCATTAAATCTAATGTTTAGCATAATTAATATATGTAGTAAATAAAGATTTATAGAAAGATGAATATCATGCATAGAGATTCATGATGATCATTCATCATCACTAGGATTATTAAATCCTGGTTTTAACTATAAAAGTATTTTAGTAAATAACTATAAACTTATATAAATGCTAGTAAATGTAATATTTAAATCTCAGTTTGAAATAGGATAATTTTTAATAAATGCATATGAGTTTATAAAGATTAATTTATTGTTGTGAGTTTATTAATAAGCTATGGCTAGTATCATCATCACTATTATTATCATTATTATTATGATATCACTATTATTATCATTCATCATTATTATCATCATCATTATCACCTTTATATTGTGATAAATAATCTAGTTAAATGGCCATTAATATTAATAATGGTTTTCACGATGCTTGTTTAGAAGCCATTAATAAGATGATACTTGTCTGTTCATCAATATACATAAAATGAGCTAGCAATGTCTATAAGAGTCTTTGATCTATAATATAAATTTTGGTAATATTGGGATCTTGTAATTTTATCGATATAGATAAAATGTAAGAATGTCATTTTTTCATTAGTCATCCAAGTCATGTGTGATAAAAATGTACCGAATGAGTTTGAACTCAGTACACTCTAAACAGATATTTATCTAGATTTAAAACAATCTAGTGGCACTCGTGGGAAAACACATATACTTAGCTAAACTGAATAAAGAGTGATATAATTCCTTTCCAACTTCATAATATTAACTTTATATAATATATATTTTATACGTTGTCATGAATAGCACCAGTGTGTGCATGTGACCATGAATGGTCTTATATGGTTGGAAAGAAGAATAGGAAGGATTCTTTGTTAAAAGAACCTAATATGGGAGATAAGCATAATGCACTCCAGGAATCTCAAAGTGGGTAATTTTATTCAGTTGCTATATTTAATATTCTTTTATTTGATGACAATGGCCAGTATGTTTTATTGTTCAAATGACATCCCCAATATTTAGATATTATTAAATCTTTAATGATGATAGTTTTAATTGTCACTGTTGTTATTTTATATGGAGAAATGAGATAACATTTATTTCATTACTAATGTGACAGAATTAATGTTTAGGATAGTTGCAATTGGGCTATAATGTTATATTTAATTAATTAGAAATAGACACCCAGATAGAGCATGATATGCATATATTCTTATTTATATGTTAGCATCATCATTATTTAATTATAAATTGTATTTTGGCTAACACAGTGAATTCATTTCTCATTTAGTTTACTTGGTTACAAATGATGAACCACTGCAGCATATCATTATCCTGTTTAGTGTTTGGTTATTGAATTATGGCAACTATCATTTCATCACTCGTCTATTTATCTATACTGTGACAATGTTTACTTACTGTTACAAATAACAGATTAGATAAACATATATGTTAATAATGGATCATTTTCTATCAATTTATTATCATTTCTGTTACAAATGTCTTCTTTCCATTACAATATATATATCAATTTACTAATATGAGAGACAGATTTTATTTAGTCACAACATTCACATTATTCTTTATAATAGTATCATCAATAATACAAACCTATCATACTTTCAAATTTAACTAAAATTAGTCAATCAATGTTGTCTACTGTCAATAAGTTAACGTTATAAAGTGTTCTCATGTCTTAGACAAATTGGATAACATCATAATTGTTCTTTATTCAAACGTGACACTGGCTGCAAATTTTGTATTTTTATTAATCCTATTGATATAATCATTTTTAAACATTTATCACAAATTTTTAAATTATTATGTCAATTTACTATTTTAATTAATTAATTTGCATAAAACTTCACCTTTCTTAAAATTATTCACAACTTTAAAGAATATTTTATTCATGTAAAGAGAAATGTGCTCAAAATATGAAGATTCTTGAATTATTTTGATCAATAGAATGGAATTGTATGATTAGACCACGCAATTGGACAAATAATAAATATATTGTATCACAAAGCATCTTCTTATAACTTTCTTTGCTTTCAACACACCGACATAAAACACAGTAATTTATTCTCTGTATTCTACATCAGATGTATAACTTTGACTAATCAATGAAAATAGAAGAAAATGCTATATCTACTATCATAGGATTTATTTTCTAAATATTGCTTTTTGCTAAAGAAAGTTAATAATCAAAAACTAGCATAAGATTTGGATAGAGTAGTGCATATATTGTCCACTGATTATTTAAATTTATAAGAAGTAGATTACTAAATCTATGTATATGATAAATAATTGCATAAATTAATTTAAACAACTTAAGCATACACTTTAGCAGTGGTAATATAGTTTTAAATACTAAGTTTTATGTTGTGCTAATGGCACAAGGAGAGAGAATGCTATTATCTGGTTATCTTATCAAAATCCCTTTTGATGGAAAGCATCACGTATCTAAATATTATGAATTTTTTTTTTTTTAAAAAAAATCCAATTTACTCTTGTACTTCACTTTTTTTATATATTTACACAAAATTTTAAAATATTATTAGAAAGACTCTTTCATATTGAGTCTAACTTTATTTAAGCAGTAACTACTACTAATGATATTAGAAAGTTGTAATACTTTGTCTTTCAATATAAAGAATTGCTCATTTGAATTCTAATAGTGAACATTTTAATTACCGTAATAAATATTTTTTCTGCAGTAGTAAACAGCAAAGGAAAGAAAATGTATAAATAGTCCACTGCAGGGTAAAGGTATCCCCATTATATAGAAATAATGAATAAGAACATAATATTTACTAGTTTAGTCAAATGACTGGGTTGCCTTATTAATAGCAAATCGTAAATTTTTTGGGATCTGAAAAAAGTTCCAAATTTCAATTATATTTGGACTTTTTATCATAGGGTAAAACAGATGGTGTTACTAATTGTGCCACAATCCCTTACTTGCTGCGCAGTAATTTAAAGTTAATTATTTTTTTATTGATTTCATGCATGATTTAAATTTCCCAAGTATCATTGAGAATAATATTTATTTTAATTCAAAATAAAAAGTATTTAATCATATACAAATATTGGGTAGATAATATTTAATCCAAATAAAAGTAGTCATTAGCGCCATATATTTTTACTACAGTAATCTTTATATCGCGTTGCTTACGTCAGATTAATAAATATACAAAAATATTAATTTCAACTTTATAAGTCACGATATATTTTTTATATTAAAGAAATATTATACCAAAATTTGATTTTTTTTTACTTTATAAACAAGATAACATAAGTGGACTTTGATTAAATGTTGTTATTAATTACTGCAGCTATTGAATTCAAAAATTTCAAATTATCATTTAAATTAACGTTTTCGAGAAATGGTGAAGCCAGTTTTTAATATTTGATATACTCTATCTTTTTAAGGACTCTTAAAACGTTAAACGCTACAAATTTGTTTTAAATTGGAAAGAAAGAATGTAAAAACTTTCAGTATAGTTCAACCAAGTATTTTACTTTATTTCCAGTATGAAAAATATATAGAGATAAGATTTTTACTCATACTGAGAAAATTAAAATATATATAAATGTCAATCGGACTCTCAGATAAAATAGTGTATAATGTCATAGTATAATTATAATTGTCTTTAAAATTTATTAGAAAAGACTTGGACTTAAAAAAAAAAAACAATCATTGATATGTAAAATAGAATTCGCCTTCCATATCTTGTCTTATAAAGGTTGATTTACTTTCCTACGGATTAATTAACAAGGCCGCTTAATCTTTGAAGTTCTAACTAATAGATAGCCTTAAGAGGAATATTATTGGCCATTTGTATTACATGATCAGTTTTACAATTTGCTACAGTTGGCTAATCAACGAAATCCTGACCAAAAAATAGATAACTATAGACCACTATTCTTCTGAAGATAGAATTGCTTTCTCAATGTTGAAACTGATTTTATTTTATATTTTATAGAAGCTGCTTTATTAAATTAAGTCAATTCATAAGGACAGTGGGGGGAGGGGACAACTAATATAATTGAGGATATTGAACAAAAAATTTCCCCTACTTTTTGTATTCGGTGGGAAAAACAGGAATGTTACTTTTTTTTATTATTATAATGAAGATAATGCATACATTATACAGAGACATCGTGATTGACCCTCACTATTTGTCAGAGTCATTTCCATCTTTTTAATATTTCACTAATAGCTATCTCACTTAAATGAGTTATATATTTTGGGAACATGCTTGATATTTTAAAACTTATACAGTATATTGTATTAAGATAAAGTAAAAATTAGGCAGCTTTTACTTAAATAGTCCATTATAGAACAAATGCCATTTCATCATTTTCTCATAAAGAAACTGTTAAGAAAATGACAGTATTCATCAGGATGTTTAAGTAATGGGGGGGGGGGGGGTGAGAGCTTGAAATGTTTATTATCTTTGTTTTATATTATAACTAAGAATAATTGCTAGATACCCATTTACTATCTAGTATTAGATAGTTAACTAGAGTGACTATGGGCCAACTATTTTAAAAAATATCAAGTCAAGTTAAAAAAAATGTCAAGTTTTTCCGTTAGGATTCAATCCAAATGGTAAGTCTAAAAAGTTAACACCATTATTGCTCTATGAGATGTTTTGCTTCTATTATAATTTTTTATGAGCATTAGATTATATTGGAGATACTTTATTTGGTCTGTCAATAATATTTTTACATTTCACAATCTGATTTTCATTCTAAATATTATAATAATAATTACTTTCAAAAAAGAAAAAAAAATCTGAATATTAGATTAAAGGCACTAAAACCTGAATCAAAAAAACAAAAACAATGCATATATTTTATGAAGCATGGTTTGATAATGAAGAGATGATTTCCAAAGATTTAAATATATTTTTATCAACAAGGCGAACATTAATAGAAGGTATTATTCTTCGATTCTAATTCTTTGGTTTCTATTTTTTAAAAAAAACAACTTTTTTTTCATCAAAAAGACAGATATTTTATATAATGATAAAAAAGTTAGGCTTTATTTTTTTTTTCATTCAGGATAATGTTTGGATTATTAGAGGCTATTATAATATTTTATTGAATTATCAAGTAATTTAAACCAATATAAAACTTGTCCACATTATCATTTTAATCTATTATTAAATAATTACAAAATGTATTTAGTTCTCATGTATTAAGTTCTAGGTATTTAATATATATATATATTTTCATTCATTTCTCTTCTTCCTCATATATATATATATGCAAAAAAACTTTCTTATTGCATTCATTAATTTCACAAGCGATCTCTTTCTTTTTAGATCTCTTTTCAAAATCTTAAAATTCATTATAGATTTCATTTATTCATCGATTTTTATCTTTTCTAGTAACATATTCAGATCTACTCTCTTCCAGTCTCTTTTTTTATTTATTTATTGATGTGTGTAAAGAATAAGTGTTTGGTTTCTCATAAATATATTTCAATTTTGATTATTCTTTGTTGTTCTTCCAATAAAATTATTCTTTGCTTTTCTATATGATTTGCAATCTCTATTTTGCTTTTTTATTCAGTTCCCAAGTCTATTATGCACACACAATTTATTAGTAAGCACTGGAAAAATATATAAACTATACTTTTTTTTTCAATCCCTAAGTTCTTTTAGTACTACTTTTAGAAAATGCATCTCCAATATTTTTTGGTGCTTTTCTAATTTTCATAGATTTAATTGTATATAAAAATATGTTGTAAATATTAAAATTACTTTGCTTTTTGTTGTTGTTGTACTTTATTACTGTATAATTTTTAACATAAT
The DNA here is from genome assembly GCA_028023455.1 of Epiperipatus broadwayi. Taxonomy (NCBI): domain Eukaryota; kingdom Metazoa; phylum Onychophora; class Udeonychophora; order Euonychophora; family Peripatidae; genus Epiperipatus; species Epiperipatus broadwayi. The sequence continues at coordinate 900,223 of JAQFVV010012637.1, read as the reverse complement.
TTTTTTCAACTACTTCCAGAGATTTTTTTTTTTTTTTAGAAATAGTATAATTTTTTTTGTTGCTGAAATAAACTTTTCTTCTAATACCAAAAAATTGTTTTATATATCACTTTATATTTTTCATCTTTTTCATACCATTTTACAAAATGTAACAATGACTTTAATATTAATCCTTTTGCCAATTTATGCAATCTACCGTAACTTAAAAAAGATATGCAGTTTGTAGGTAGACAAATAAATGATCACTATTACTCCACTGATACTTGGCACCTAATTGCATCTTTACTGCCATCTTTATGTCTCTAGAATATGAGAATTATATTTTTTTTGTTTATCAAAATTGTAAATATAAAATATGTCAAAAATCTCCCCAGTCCCATCCTGAAATAAAATATAAAAATCCAACCAGTGTAAAAGTTAAAAAATTTCAATCATCTGAGAAAGATGATTAAAATATAGTATTAAAGTCAAAGTGAAAGCCAAAAATTTATCTTTTGGATGATGTGCATTTTTTATAATTTAGCTATTAATCATATATCTATAAGAGATGACTGTACTCTTCTATCTATAATCATACTTATAGAATTAAAAGTAAATATAATTAAAAATAGATATGTGTGATCTTTATTTATTTAATTTTTTCATATATCTAAATATAATCTTATGCTTTAATTAACTTCTTTATTCTTCTACAAATCTATATTTTAAGAATTCTCCTTTATTATAATTGTCCAAATGTATATTCAATAACTTTAATTGGCACTGAAACAACTTATTTAAAGACAATGTATTTAATTTTTGCAATTCTCAAAAATTAAGGATCTTTTTTTTTTCATCATCAGCTAAGAATCTTTTTAATCTTTAAAACCTAATCTGCTTTTTAATTTTTTGTTTGGGAAAGAGAGGGATGAACCTGTAAATATTTTATCTTTTCTAATGTATTGTATTTATTTTTATTCTAAGACTTCTTACAAATTTTTTGAATTCTACTTAACATTTTATTAAGTTACCATCTTTGTCTGCAAGCCCTTTCACGTTATTTTCAAAACTGATAGATATAGTTAACTCTTTCCCCCCCAATATTAATTTTATCTTAACTATATAATATTTATTTAGCAAGTCATTAAATCTCTCATAAATTACATTAATTTCAGTATATACAATACAGTAATACTTATATTTAAATATTTAAACTTAATCTTTTCCTTTTATATTTATTTTTTTATATTTAAATATTATGTATTCAGCCTGTAGTCTTCTCATCATTCTGTGCAAATATTTAAATGGACATATTAAAGTCCTATATGTGAGAGGTCAGAGTGACTTAAATTCAGCATGGGTATGATGGCAATGTAGAAACAAGGGCTTTGAACATTCCATCACCAGATTTTCAGTGATATGGATGGCTGAAGAGTTGAAGGGTGGAGAAGACTGAAGCCTATTTATTAAAGTATGAAAATTTGCTATCTTAATTTAAACGAGCACTGATTATATATGTGTGGGGGAGATAATGATCTGAACCAATTGATGAGTGCTAATGTATATTGGAGATAATTTATCTTTTTCACATGTACGTGATTAAGTATGTCAGTTATATAAAATTGAATAAATAGCTGTGGGGAGTTTGAAAGTCTGAGTTCAAATTCCTTCTAAATTAAATTAATTTCAGTATAGATAATACAATACAGTGCACTTGTATTTAAATACTGTATTACATATATAAATGTAAATTTACGACTCAATATAACTTTCAAAATATAAATTTATTATTGCTACTATTGTTACATTTTGATTAGTCGGGAGTTGGAAAGGGGGGTTAATTCTCTTTTTCAAACAAATGAATATAATATCAAAAAAAATCAAAGATTCTAAGATACATTTATAAATATTAAGGAAAACAGAAACTAAAATATTTTTCTTTTATAATATTCTTTTTATGATTATCCTTTTATAAGATGTTCGTTTAACTGTACCACTGACATCAGACTCAAATATAGTCTTTTTTAAATATATTTCTCATTTTTCAGACTATGTGCTCCTCTTCTAAATATCTTTCAAATCTTCACTTCCTTTTTTTTTACATCTTTTTAACTAATAATCTTTACCGCTATAATTAGATCTTTTTTTTTTTTTCACAGAACGTTTACAAATCAAAATTGTAGTAGACATAATATTTATTGGGAAAGAAGAGAAAAGGTTACCAATTTTTGTTTTGTTTAGTATCACATTATGATCAGATAAAGTTTATCCAGCTATTTATTATATCAAATTATTTTATATTATAAATTCTAAAGAAAAAAAAATTCTCATAACTTTATGGATAGAAGTTGAATGTTTTAACTTTTCACCAAAAATTGCAATACGAATGTTTGTATTCAACATACATTTAGCAATATTTTACTTTGTAAATAAGTTAAAAGATTTATATTAGTATGATATGGCATTTTGTTCAATTTCTTAAAGCTGAAAAGAAAATTTAAAAAAGAAAATTAGGTAAGACTCTGATGCCTATTTTTATTATATAGTATTTAACTTTCGTCAGAGAAAAAAAAACTGTCTGCACGACAATGCAACAAATGAGCTTTTTATTCTTTTAAAAATAAAAAATTGGTTAGTTGTCATTTTAAAAAATAATTAGAGAAATAAATGTTAGTTATTTTTAAAAATACATCGCTTCAACTTGGAGAAAATCTTTCAACAAGCTAGAAAAGTGAATTTAAATCAAAATAATAGCCAAAATATCAGCCTACTTATCTCGTAAGAGTAAGAATTAATCGTGTAACCAATACAGTAAACTATAGCTGCAAAGTTTAATATTAAAAATATAAAAATAAGTTATAAAAGTCATCATTGATATTTACAAGACAAAAATAATAATCTGTCCACAAATTCAATTTTAAAAAAATATATCACTGATGAAGGCCTCAAGCCAGAAACTAGTCTGGGGATATTGGATGAGTAGACACTAGATGGGGATTTTATGAACAAGCCTTCTGGCATTCATTGATTACTTTAGCTTGCTGTGTGTGGCAATACATATAGTGAGTTCTGCCTGTTTTAACAACAGTTATACACAAGCATAAGAAATGGTGGTCATGTGATGTTTATTGGCTTAAAACCAATCCTGCCTAATAGGATAGTGGTGGCTATGGTTATTTAAGAACCAAAGACACCGAAATGTATAGGTACTGAACTGGGTTCAGACCCATATGACTATATAAGCTAATGGGCTTGGATTAAAAAATTAAGGTGTTTTCAGTTTAAGACTCATAGATTTGTAGTTAAATGGAGATAAAAGGTGGTTGCTGGAGGGTTGCATTAGATCCTAAGATCTAGGTGCAGTGCTCTCAGATCCAAGGCTCCTCACTGATGAAGGCCACAAGCCAAAAACTAGTTTGGGGATATTGGATGAGTAGGCATTAGATGGGGATTTTATGAACAAGCCTTCTGGCATTCAATGATTACTTTAGCTTGCTGTGTGTGGCAATACATATAGTGAGTTCTGCCTATTTTAACAACAGTTATACACAAGCATAAGAGATGATGGTCATGTGATGTTTATTGGCTTAAAACCAATCCTGCCTAATAGGATAGTGGTGGCTATGGTTATTTAAGAACCAAAGACACCAAAATGTATAGGTACTGAACTGGGTTTAGACCCATATGACTATATAAGCTAATGGGGATTGGATTAAAAAATTAAGGTGTTTTCAGTTTAAGACTCATAGATTTGTAGTTAAATGGAGATAAAAGGTGATTGCTGGAGGGTTGCATTAGATCCTAAGATCTAGGTGCAGTGCTCTCAGATCCAAGGCTCCTCACTGACGAAGGCCACAAGCCAGAAACTAGTCTGGGGATATTGGATGAGTAGGCACTAGATGGGGATTTTATGCACAAGCCTTCTGGCATTCATTGATTACTCTAGCTTGCTGTGTGTGGCAATACGTATAGTGAGTTTTGCCTGTTTTAAAATATATCAAAGTTGTTTTTTCAAAAGTATATATAAAATAAAAAGATAAAAATTGCATGTTATTATAACAATATCTGGATCGATGCTTGAACGTCACGTGACATCAATAGCAAGCAACCATATGATTATTTATTTATATTATTCATTTATATATTACTGTTATCATCATTATCGGATTGTTGCTACGGTTGTTTAAAATAAAATAATACTTTTTAATTTTACCACCTATATCTATTCATATATAGATTGTTTATAACAACAATTCGTTTAATATTTGTGTTAATATCTTTTACATTTTGAAGAATGATTCATTATGAATGACTTCTGTTTATTGTTGAAATTTGTGATTGATAAGATTTAAAATCTTACTGCAGCTAATAAAAAGAAATTTCGTTTAAAATAGTTTATTTTTTAATAACTAATTCAAATACAAAGATTTCGCCACCATTAATCAAACCTTATTAAAGTTTATGCATATAAAATTTACTTTTTATATAAAAATCTCATGAAATAATGATTAGCACATCCATATTGGACAAGTAAATGTTTGTTTTGTTTTTTTTAAGTTTCAAATACGTTTGGGATTTCTTTTGGTAAGTCATTCAATTACTGAGAAGTAAATGGATGCCAAACTATTTTTAGTTAGAAGATTAAAAAAACAAGTCATAACCTGGTCAATAATGCCTTTTTCATATGGAGAATTGTTAAAGAGATCTATTTAAAAATGTTTAGTTTTTATACATACAGTACATATTCAAGCCTACCATAAAACAAATTTTTAGATTTTAAATATGATCGTCGTATATCACTTGACATACATCAGTAAAATAATCGAATTAGCTTTTACTTTTTTGAGCATTATTCTATTAATGGCTGCAACAATTATCCACATCTTTATATTATCCAAGTTATCAGGATAAGAATAACAAAAATGTAACAATTTTAATATAGTTCTGAAAACACAAGTTGAATATTCGATTTCGTAAATGAAAAGGCAGTCATAAAAAATATGACTTTAGCGTTCGAACTTGTTTTGTTTTTTTTTAATTTTGTTACTTCCCCTGCCCCTGTAGTTGTAAAGTTGGTACTTTGATAATATCTGTAATTGTAAACTTGGTCCTTTAATAATAATATCTGTAGTTGTAAAGTTGGTACTTTGATAAAAGTAATTATACATATGTTATCTGATGTTTGAAATCCAGAGATCTCATGTGAGAATTGCATAACTTCACGACTAACTACAATAAGGCTATGACAAGCATAAATCATAACTGTGTCAGTAAATGAGATGTTAAATTTTCAGACTATTTGAGCAGAGACTATTTATGGAGGAATTTTGAGCTGGAATTGGCAATGAGGTAGTTAGTGAGGAAGCAGCTGCTAAAGAATAATGTCATTGCAAAGAACAGTGTTCACTGATGAGATATTCTAAAGGCACAGATGATATTAGATGACAATGCAGATTATGGCACCACCATATATCCACCAGATGTAGCTTTTTTCCAGAGAACCACATCGCTACAGATTGGAGGGCTGCATATAATAACCTAGGCAGAATTTATAATAGCACTTATATACACTATGGATCTGGATGACATGGATATCAATACACAAAATGTAAAAAAAAACTATCAATGTGTGTGAAACATAAGCTAAAATGGCAATTTGGTATCAGCAATGCCTTATTTTCATTATATTTGCAGGAATTTTCATTCAGGACTCCTTGCAGTAGTGACAGCATTTTTGTGGAATTTATTATATGTATTGCTGAGAACTATGCATTGTAGTTCAAAATTATTCTGCCAGAGTGTATATGTTTCAGTCCACTAAAAGTAATGTTTATCTTTTTTGGTACTTTAGTATTAGACCTTCTGTGAAATATCACACAGCCATATTGGGTTAGGAGTTTAGAGTTAGAGTTGAAGTCAAGTTTCATCAATAAATAGGAAAGATACTAAGTAAGAACCATTTTGGCATTTTTTAGAAACAGGGCATGTTATAAAATGGGAAGAAAGTATTGAGGTGATCAAACATTGTAGAAATTATAAAGAAAGGAAAGTGTATGAGACAATGTTTATACAAGAAAATAAATACAAATGTATGAATTTAGTACAATGTTCAATAAAGCTGGGAGGAAAATGGGTATTAAATAAAAATTGGAAAATATGAAAACATTTTTTAAAGTTTGTATTGGCTAATAGAGGGTGTTCTAGATGATATGTAAATCACGTGACATTTTTTGAATTATTGTAACATCTTGACAAGGTTCAATTTTGAATGAAAGTCAATTTGATAAAAATAAATTTTTATTTTTTATTTTAATTACGTTGTTGTCTATTAAATTGATTATATTCAGTTCAGGAGAGTATGTGTGTATATATATATTGTAATGGTATGTAGTTCAGGAGAGTATGTGTGTATATATATATTGTAATGGTATGTAATGCATTTGCTGAGAGCTGCATTATTTAATAACAGCTATCTTAGGTTCCATAGACCTGGTAGCCTGAATATAATGTATCGTGTAATATGTACATGCCAGAAAAGGGCCTTGTTACACCCTCATAGACCTAGTAGTCAACATGTAACAAGCTTGACCTTATAATCATCCCCAATGTTATTTTTAACTTATTCACAGGATTTAGTATTAAAAGAACTCATGAGACATAAATACTGGCCAAGATATAAACCAGAGGAAAGGAATGTTTTATTGGATCTAATTTATATATACTACTGGCTAGCTATAAACTATGCATGTAATATTTTCAAAATTATTAATGGGTAATAATGTAATCATCGACTAATGTTTAGGTAAGCAATGGTAGCACTTGAATACTCTCAGGGTAAATGGCTCAAGTTTATGGTAATAGTGCAATAACCCCATGATGATAAGTGATAAAACAAAATTAAATATAAATAACAAAACCATTTAAGTAAAATAAATATTTTTTATTAACAATTTGGATATATGCCTTCTTTTAAATGGCAATAATGAAAATGGTGTCACAAAGCACAAAACTTATCTCTTTATGATTATTCTTATTTGGCTCTATTGTCATTTAGTTTCAATATTTATTAACAGTATCTGACACTATATTCACATAAAAACCATCTATATCTTGAGATAGGTAAATTGCCAGGGGACTGACAATGCAATAAAGTCTTATCCCAACCAAAAAGTCATGTTTTGAAGGTAAAACAATCTCAGCTTCATAATCAAAAATTCATAAGTCAGTGTTCTCTTTGTATCAATGTAGTCTACATTTTTTTTAATATGACAATAAATCTTCTAAAACATATTCTCTTTAAATATTAACATAAATCTCCTGGATTATACTTCTTTTCCAAGAGTCAGAGATGAACTTCTAAATTACTCATTTGCAAATCCCTATATTACAATTTAAGAAACCATAAATAAAGATATATTTGATTATATCTTGTTAACTTTTGAGATTCTGCTAAGAAGTCATCACCATACTACAAAAACTTTTAATATTCCCTAGAGCTAACCCTCATCATTGATAAAGATAACACTTAATCATATATCTATAACTATGCACATGTAATATTTAAGATGCTAATATAAGAAATTACTCTATCAAACATATCTTATGATTGAGTTGTAAAAAGAATATTTAGTTAAATTTCAGTACCCCTAATCATAGGCAATATATATGAATATAGATGATCTTCACAAAAATGTCAAATATTCAATAAGTAATAATTATACTTCACATGTATTAGATGCATGTATTGAACACAGAAAAAAGTTAATGAATAATAATTAATATATTATTGTTTCTTTTTGTTGTTGTTTTTCGAAAGAAAAACGTTTTAAAATGAAAATGTATGCACTTTAAAACAAAATTATTAATAAGCAAATAGATTATAATTTAGTATGGTTTTTTTTCTATAGTAGACTTCCTTTTGAAGATCATTGGCCATTTGTGGCATTGATGTCTATTTCTACCCATATCCAGTCAATATGATAAGATGAATCATGATGGCAAATGCTAAACCTTGCAACCATTTAAAATTTGATTTTCTCAAGGTATTCACCTTTTGGTTAAGCCAAGATAACTTAATGGGAATATGGCAATGTTACTTTAAAAGCTTTTATGCATTTCTCATATTAATTTTGTGATAAAAATAGCCATTCTTTTCAAAGTATTTTTCTTTTATTCCTTTAGCTTTCTAATGAATGATCTACAAAGATGTTCTCTTGTTTTCTGGTGGTGATTGATTGGAAATGGATAATGCAGAAGGTTCCAAGTTCCTCAGATAGTAACCTTCTCTCTACCCAGCCATTTTTTAGTAATACTAACTCCAAATAATGTTTTGTAATTCCTTCATACAAAAGAAAAAGGAGAAATTTTATGAGAATAATTTGTTAGTCCTTTCCCCCTCCATTGATATAAACATAGAAAGTAGTGCGATCTCTTCCTTTGTTACCCATGGTTGCTATAATATCTAGCTACATAGCTATCAATCCTCCAAATAAATTTAATTGAAAAAAATATATACATACACCTATAAATATGACAGTTTATGATATATAAACAAAAAAAATATTTATTGATAATTTACAAATCTTTTTCTTTTTTAATAAACAAACTATAATTTTGCATTTTTTACACATATTATGATTATTAATATTTTTAAAATAAATCATATAGTCTCTTTACTCACTCCATATATCATCATCACGATTACCATTTTTCAAACCAAGAATAACAAATACAAAAACTAGGGTATACTTGAATATAACAAGTAAAGGCATTTTAATAATAAATAAATAATAAAAAATATACATATTGAAATCACTTGAAGATAACAAATAAAGGAAACAAAAAATCACAACAATTTCTCATTTAAGTTTAAAAGAAATATCATGATGTTTTGTAGAATTGTTAGTTTTATAAAACAAAATTAGCATAATAAAATAACAAAAAATATTTGCTTAATTTCACCTATATATGTTTAAAGTGTATTATAAGTATACCTGATATCATAAATATTGTACAGACAGAACCCACTTCCCCCAATCTTTACAAATTTCCCTCCCCAGTAAAAAAATTCATATATCATCTTCAGCACTAATGAGAAATGATACAACTCCTTAACATAAAACAACAACACACCTCTCCACATTTTACCTGACAAGGATAATTAAACTTAACCAAATTCATTTAAACAACAACTCAAAAGCAAATCAATATAATGCTGTGGTGATGATAATATATTCATCCCTATGGGTTATTCAAAATTTATATTTAAAAAATTTCTTTTCAAAACATAGTGTGATGCCAAATGGAAAACACAGTGCAAATATTAGTAATCCTCTTGGGAGTAAATAAAATTTTTGTCTAATTTTCATAAGGTAATGTTTAATTATCACTAGTACTTCTTTAGGATCTTTCACATATTTCAAGAACATTGGAACAGAAATGGAAAGACAGGTTTGGGGTTAAAGCCCTGCTGGCTGTTCATAATATGTCAGCAAGAGGCTTCTAGCATTATAAGTTCCATTTAGCCTATCTGTTGTTCCAATCATTTAAGCATTTAATGCTACCTTCTTTTCAATTCTCTACAATCCCTCATAGAGATTGAAAATTCTTTTTAAAATTGATATTCTTGCAAGTGACTAATGTTGGGTTTATAAACTAACACCAAATATAGGGACTAACTTATCATCCAATTATTTGCCTTCTTGGTTTATACTCACTAATCCATTTCTTCAGCCCAAAACTATCCTATCCAGTGTGAAATAATGATAAAAGCAAATAGACTCAACTACAAACTTAACAGACATGGATTTACAATATCATAACATTCCCTTACAATAATGCAGAATTTGAAATCAGAAAGAATTTCTTGAAAGAGAACATAGTATTAAGGTGAGACAGATAATTCCAAATTTGATCCTGAATGGATATTTGAAAATTGAGTCAAAAATACTATGCTATTTAGATACCCTATAAATAAAATAGTTAACTCTTAAGAAATTCAAAAATATAGACTCTAGATGATAAATAAAGCTTCTATTATAAATAGCTGTCTATAACCCCCCCCCCTATTTCTCTTACATCCCATTATTGTACTTTTCATATTTTTTGTCTTGGCAGGATATTTATAAAACAAGTCATATCCATTCCACCAATGGTATGAATTTCTACTGGAACATTTATTCTTTAATCCACCTAAGAATATAGCTTCTGCATACCACAGGGAACTGTAATGATCTTGTTTTTTTTTATGAAGAAAGTCCCATACTTTGAATAACTTATCACATCCAGACAAAACCATCTTTCTTAACCTTTATTTTGTTATATATCAACACCTTGCATTGGCTCTGCCATCCTGGCTATAAAATGATAGGAGCTAAACCTACTCATAATGTTCTGCCTTTCAAATAGTTTATTACAATTGTACATACTCATATAAAAATATTTCACATCTACATCATATAAATATGTGCTATTTGTTATGAAGAACCATTGTATGCAACATGCAGGCATCCTCTTTAGCCTTACAATTTTTCTATCAAAGTCAAGATTATTACTTTCAAGACCATTGTATAAAAACAATTTGCCATGATATTTTTGACTTATCATGGCACTTCTAAAAAGAATTTTATATTTTTCTCATGAAACTTAATTTCAGATTGCAATCCTGTGTCTTCACTTACTTTAAACCTCTTTTTCATTAAAGTTTATACATTTATAGCCACACATTTTATGGTAATAAAACCAGAGCTTTTAAATATCTAGCCTCTACAGAAAAGCCATTACTTTTGCATATATTAATCAAATAAGGTAGATATTAGCCTAGAAGAAGCTTATCACTATTCTTTCATCCTGAGTCTCTCCAAACTTGCAATTATCATCTAATATCTTTGAGACTATGATTTGTAACTCCTTTGTGTTCCTAATTCAATCACCTACATTCTTTCAACTGAATGCCCTACATTCTTGTGTAAACACTATGATTTCAGCACTATACTCTTTCAAACCCATGGCACACTCATTTCCTAACATCTTACATTTAATGTCTTTAACTTGGCAGAATTACTATCAATTTTGACCTTGACTGCCTTCAACTCCACAGAATTACAATCTATTTTGTCATTAATGGCCTTTGACTCAACAGAATAGACCTTAAGATTAGATCAAACAACCTAACACCAGACTCTCCTGACATTTCATTAGTATTATCCATAATACTCAGGCTAAAGTTAATCTATTATAATACACATATAAGAATAATAAAGAAAAGCTAACACATGTTTTAGACTAGATTTACATAACTACCTGAGACTTGTTACCTTTGCCTATGTCCAAAAATAATCATCACACTGAACATACAGAAGGCAGAGGAAATATGCAACTCTATCAAAAGTGTTGTGGCCTCACTTTGATCAAACTCTTCATTTTGGTAAACTCATACTCTTCTTTGCAGTTTCAAAGCACTACTTAAATATTATTGGCATTGTCTTGCACCAAAATCAATTTTTTACTATTACACTATTGGTATTCGAATCATGGGTATCACTTATCAGGTCAAAAATTAAATTTCATAATATATTTTTAATTTGAAGTGATACCAAGATTTAAAATTTTAATGCTCATGTCGTTAAATGCCTAATTGTAGTAGCAATATGTAACAAAATGAGCTCAAAACATTTATATAAGCAATAAAGCCACATATAGGTAAGCCAAATTTATATAATGATATATTTATCATTTCCTCTATCTAAGAATTATAGTCTTCTATTGGCTTTATAATGTGGGTATTATTTCCAGGCCTACTGTATATCAAACCCTTGTTTCTAATGAACCTTGCACAAATCAAAATTTTTCTATACTCTCCTGAAATATATGTGCTCTCAATCTCTGACTCTTGCCCATTTTTCAGACCTACAGTTGGTCACACTAAAGGTAATGGTATGCATTTTAGCTGAGCTAATTCTGACTAACCCAACAAATGCCCCAAAGTTTTTGGTGGCAAAATTTAATGGGATATAATGTACGTGCTGCAGTCTGCCTTATTCAATGACAGCTTTCTTAGTTTCCATAGACTTGGAAGTCTGAATATTATAATACATTCAGAATGTGAAGCCTAGAGAATGGCCTTATTATAACCCCATAAACCTAGTAGTCAACATGTAACAAGGTTGACTTTATAATCTCCTTCAATTTCAAGGATAACTTTACTTTCAGCATTTGGTATTAAAAGAAATGAGAAATAAATACCAGCTGAGATATAAACCAGAGGAAAAGGAAATGTTTTATTGCATCAAATTTATATCTACTACTGGCTAGCTATAGATTATGCATGTAATATTCTGAAATTACTAATGGATAATAATAATGTAATCATCAATAAATGTTTAGGCAAGCAATAGTAGCACTTGAGTACTCTCAGGGTAAATGGCTCAAGTTTACAGTATCAAGTATAGTGTAATAAACTCATTTTTATAAGTGATAAAACAAAATTAAATAAATAAATAACAAAACCATTTAAGTAAAATAAGTGATATTTCTTTTATTAACAATTTGAATATTTGCTTTCTTTTAAATGGCCTTAATGATAATGGTGTCACAAAGCACAAAACATCTCTTTGGGATTACTCTCATTTAGTTTTGTCATTTAGCTTCACAGTATTTAGCAATATCTGACAATAATGACTATATTCACATGAAACCCATCTATATCTTAAGATAGGTAAATTACCAGGGGACTGAAAATGCAATAATATCTTATTCCAATCAAATAGTCATAGATTTTGAAAGTAAAACGATATCAGCTTCATAATCAAAAATTCATAAGTCATTGTTCTCTTTGTATCAATGTAATTTATATTTCTCTTTAATATGACTATAAATCATCTGGAATAATGAACATAAATCTTCTGAATTATAATTCCCTTCCAAGTGTCAGAGATGAACCTCTAAATTACTCATTTGCAAGGCCCTACATTACAATATAAGAAACCATACATAAAGATATATTCAGACATTTAGACTTCATTTGTATTAAAATTAGAAATATCTTCAAATGTAAACAAGTCTTTCCTTAAATGATTAGATTTTATGGGTTTTTAGATGTAAATAATGATAATTTAATAGATTATTTCAGCTATGATCTAACCAGAAAAATAGCCAAATAAAAAATGGCACTGCAAATGAAAATTATGACATCTAATAAAAGTATTTGTCTGCCCATATTTAAACATAAAGATGAACCATTTTTCATTTATTATATGGACAGGCAGATAATATTACTAGGTAATATAATTTCAATTTGTAATGCCAATTTTTATTTGATTGAAATTTATCTAGGAAATACACAAAACAATCGGTTAAATCATCAATATTTATATCGAAAAGATTGAAATTTTCTAATCACACACACACACTTATATATATATACATTGTGCCGGACAAAAGATTTTAATTTTGTATATTCTGACCATGAGAGCGCCACTAGTCCGAAAATCGGAACTAGACATTTATTTTAAGGGTGGGCAGGATATACGAACATGAATGTGTCAGACTAAACCCAGGGAGAGCAAAAGCTAATGAATGTGGTTCAGACAATTGAGAAAACACTGAGACAAACGTCAGCCAAAATACTTACAAGAACTTCTAAATTTATTAAACATAAAAACAAAACATGAAACTTGATCTATATTTACTTAGCAGATCTTAACATTGAGTGCATGTGAGCATTACTACATTAAATACTCAGGCAGACAAGTTCATTTCTTATCTATAACATAACAAGGGCTTATGTCTTCCTGCTAGAAGTTCACCCAACCAATTCCCTTTTCCCTATAGAGATTTAGTAAGATGGATGTTTGTGGAGAATAATGGGACAGCGCAGATGAGCTTTTCTTAGTCCGAAAAGAAACATAGAAACCAAGAATGTCCTAATTCTGCAAAACGCTCATGGACAAGTACATTGAAAGGAGCCAAGGTTAGTCTCACACAAGAAAAGAAACATTATGAACTATGTAATATGGATTATAGCAAACAAATCTCTATCAAAAAATAAATAAATCATATATCTTATAAATCACCAGCCAAAGCCAAGTTTGATTTAGTTTAATGACGAAGCAAACAAACAAACAAAAATAAAAGAAAACTACTAAGGTCGGTCTGAGTATTTAACAAGGGTTAATCATAGAACTGAGAAATTATTAAGCATATAAAATATCACTCACCATACACTCTCAAACAAGTAACATTTTAAGATTGAAAATCTTGCTACTAAGATTATAATGTAAAAATAAACAAAAATACATTAATATTTAATAAATTACACATCATAAATATAATATCTTTTTAAGATTAAGCTGAGATTTGCTAGAGACTTAATTAGAGATTTAGCCCTGATTTTGATATGGAAAGGTAAGTTACCTCAAGGTAATATTAATTTCTGCTGTTCACACAAAGTTCGGTTTATAGAGCCTCTACAACAGCTGTCATTTACCATGGGTTCAAAAGTCTGGAGGCATTATCGGGATCCTCTCTGGACTTGATAGTTAGGTCATGATTGAAGTCACAATTTGGAGCTCCAGAGGTTTATCTTTGGAAAGGCTCAGCCCATCATGTTGCAGAGATTCTTCATGGTGTATGTTACAGGCATGGTGTCTGAATGGCTGCTATTACCGCGGCAAATAGAATTATTGTCGGTCAATGGAAATTCAACTTGATGATTCCTGTGGCACCAACATTAAAAAAAATTAGAGTCACTTGAACAATGCAACAGTTCAATAACAGCTAAAATCTGGATCGATCCTCAATAACAAGAAGCTGAGCAATAAAAAAAAAAAATGAATGACCAGAATAGTCTCTTTGAATCCTCCTCTCTAATCAAAAATTTACTCAGCTATTTATGTCCTTTGTTATCTTCCGCAATCTTTTTTTGCAACTTTCAACCAAGGTAAATCTCTATCTCCCGCTCAATCTCAATTAGAAAAACAATATCTTACAGGGCTTTATCTTACAAAAATGATTATTATTTTTTATATAAAAAAAAATACAAAACTAAATCTCAGCTTTAAAAATACATCAACATTAATTTTTTTTAGTTTAAATAAAATACTTTTATAAGAACACTAATTAAACTTTGTTTGCTTTTAATTATGTTAAAAGAAAACAAGCGTCATAAACAAAAAATATTTCATACTAAAATCAACTAAGAATTAAAAATATAAGATTTCAAGATAAATAAGTATATGTGTTATTGCACATATAAAACTTGGTTTTTCTTTTTTCTAATTTACATTATAGAACTCTTGAATCGGATAAAGTATCCAGTTCAATATATATATATATGCTTAGAAACTTGATAATCTTACATCCAACCTAGTTAACCATCTAATAGTGATCAATAAATGGATAATTAATTGTTTTTAGTTATGGTAAAGCCCTGCTAATTATTCGGCAATTAGTAAGTCCGCGCTTAGATGATTTCTTCATTGTTTTTCTATGGAATGAGATCTAATGAAGAGTACTTGGTCAGAAAGGGATTTTTTAAAAACTACTTGCGTTTAAGCATACTTTAACTTATAATAAATCTAACGCCAAATTAATCATTCTTTATATACATAAATATGAAAGAAATTAAAAGATTGTCAATATGCGTAAATCCTCAAAATACATTTTTGTTTTGTTTTTTAAAAAAAGTCTTCCAATACAAATTTTGTCAATGTGTTGAGTTTAAAAACATTATTTTCTATTAGAAGGATTTTATTTACAATGAACTGATGTATTTGCGTGTAATAAATATTTATTTTAACATTATTACACAATATTTTTTTTTTTTAAAATTGAAAATAAATAAATTTAAAATAATACTTTTTAAAAAAAAGTATCTTTTCACTTGATTTAAGAATTAAAAGTATATTTTTCATCTTTTTTTTTTTTTAAAAAAAAGAAACATCTATACAAAAAATAATGTATTTAAATCATTGTTTAAAACAGAGCACTTTTTTGTTTTTTAATGAAATAAAAAAATATTAAGAAATAATTTTTTCTTGTTTGCTAAAAGCAAAATCTTTATTAATATATATACAATGAGGGGAAGAAGAGTATTTACAAAGAAGATTTTTTAACACTTCGTATTACTGCTGAGCAGTAAGTTTTCTTGCCAAATAAACCTTGCAGATGTTTTTACGTTTTTTAAATTTTTTTTATAGAAACACAAAAACATAATTTAAATCATAAGTCATATTTTTAAAACAATTTTTATTATATTATGATAAATATTAGAGTTTATACCAATATAATATGTATATAGAATGGTAATAAAGTATATGTATCTAAAAAAGTTTCTGAAAACTTATTTCATAAATCAGCTACAGCAGGGGTGTCCAAAAAGTCGATCGAGATCCACCGGTCGATCGCAAAGCCATTTTTGGTCGATCGCGAGGCCAATCTGGCAATAGCTATCGGGTAACGAGTAAAACAAATTAAGTCAAGATTTTCAAGTTTTTTTGTTATTTTTGTTTTTGTTCTATTTTTTTTTTCAATTCTAAATAGGTGAAGTCCACTAAGCCGTATCATTATTGAAAATAATATTTTTAATCTTGATTTAATGTAGCTAATTTGAACTAATAAATATTGTTAATAATTACTCATGTTGCTTTAATTCCCCAGGATATGAGTTTTTTGGCCTGTTAAATAATTATTTTTTACTAGGTAGATATATAAAAATAGTACTTTTTTCACACCTCCATCCACTTAGACTACGCCAGGGGTCCCCAACCCTATGCCCGTGGGCACCATGGCGCCCGCAGACCATTTTACGTGTGCCCGCCGCTATCCGAACATGATAAAAAAATATTTATCTGATATAAATAAATTTAATTTTTAAAATTTCTTATAAATTATTGTATTATATTGTAATCAAATTGTAGGGCATACTATACTTTTACAGTGTAAAAATATAAACATTAATTATATGTTAAAATTTTATTTTTGAAATAAATAGTTTTGTATACATTATATGTATTATTAACAATATCCAACTATAAATTTACATTGACAAAATAAATGGTGCCCACCATCTGGTTGGAACAAATAAATGGTGCCCACCACCTGGCCGGTATTATAGAATGTGCTCTTAAGTGCAAAAAGGTTGGGGACCCCTGGACTACGCCTATGACATCCATGACAACAAGTAAATGCAACACATTTTTAAAATAAATAGTAGATTTTATAAACACAAAAGTTGGCCACCCTCCCCGAGCTACAGCATCACAAACTGAAGGGGGGGGTAGCAATTGCTGATCCATCTTCTTCTCTAATATCGTAATTATCATTTTTGACTATAGAAGATATATTTTCATTTTATATTATAGTTATTTTTAAATTATGTATTTATATACATATATAATGAGATAAGAAACTTGTAAATAACATTTGCCGTTTTCACATTTCCCAATCCAGGTTGAATAATATTTGAAAATATTTTTAAAATTTCAACCAGGCTTAAATATTTTTTTTTGATAGGCAGCCTGAATATATCCTAATTAGTTATCTAATATTGCTCAATAAATGGATGTCTAACTATTTTTAGCTGAAAAATAGAACAAGAACACAAATTGGCCCAAAACTCCAATCTCCAGCAATTGATGGTAAATAATGCCTTCTTGATTATTCTTCAATGATGAACTATTTGAAATACATTTTTTTTTATCTACAATAGATTATTATAAGCTTCACCTTATACCAATCTACAATATTTGGCTTCAAAACTTAGCATTAATATTAAAATTTGAGAGAATAGTAAACAATATATATAATAAAGACATTTTAAAAATATAAACCTAGTATTATATATCTATAATATAATTTTTAAATCCTACAACATTATGATATCAATATAATAACTGAAACACAGGCTTGTTATATACCTGTGGCTATATATATGTAATATAGGGTATATGAGCACAGACTTTCACACCACCCACCTCTCTCCACTCTATCTAATAACACTGATACACCTAAACACATATATGCTGAAAAGATAAATAATCACCAATATACGTATTTCATGCTAAACCAACAATCATCAGGGTGGCCTTTGAGCATTCCATCATCAGATTTTCAATTGGATGGACGGTTGAAGAGTTGGAATGTGGAGTGGATTGAAGCCTGTCCATTAAACTATGAGGATAGTCTATCTTAATATATATCTGAGCACTTATACTATATATGTGTGTAAAGATGATAGTCTGGACCAACTGATGATTGCTGGTTTAGCATGAAATACGTATATTGGTGATTATTTATCTTTTCAGCATATATGTGTTTAGGTGTATCAGTGTTATTAGATAGAGTGGAGAGAGGTGGGTGGTGTGAAAGTCTGTGCTCATATACCCGATATCAATATAAATAATTAACAAAAAAATACTAATTCAGTTATAAAATATATAAATAAAATTTACTTTATTTTATTTTTCCCAAAAATTAATGATAATGAAATCCAAAAAAAAAAAATATGTCTAAGTTGAATAAATTTTATAATTCAGCAAAATCAAGTTTTCACTGTTGGTTAAAAAATTAAAAAATAATTAATTATGGTGTCTGTAAAAAAAATTTTTTTTAAATTCAATTCAATTTTTTAATCTCTGTGATCATTTTTTATTTATAATAAATGATTTTCTTTTCAATATTTTTTTGCTGAAAAATATTTTGGTAGAATCTATGCTTTCTAATATAATGTTTACTATCTTCCAAAACATTTTCACTAAATCTTTATCATATCATGTATATTAAAATGTCAGCAGTGTTATTAAAAGCAAAAACAATATTATCACAGATTTAATTTTTCTTTTTTATTATTTTGTGTTTGCTGATTTGTTCTTATACAACATCCTATGCTTTTTTTTTCTTTTAGAACTAAATCATGCACATTTTTTCATTCAAACAAATTTCATGGTTTTTTAGATTTAAAAAAAATTGCTCTCATCATTAAGTTTGTTCTTTAACACTATTGTAAATAAATTTTAAAACATTTTACAGTCTGGCAAAAAAACCTTTTTATAAGATAGCTAAAAACATGACTGAATAATTATATGAGTTTAAGCCTTAAGACTTAAAGCATAATAGGCAAAAAAAAAAAAAAGACTGCTCAATGATTGGAAAGTACAATGTATATAATTATTTTGTAAATTTTTATTAAAATTAATTCATGATTTTTTAAAAATTATTTATTGGGTTATTAAAATGACAGTTTTCAAAATGTATTTATGGATAATAGACTGAATATATTAAAACATATATTTAAAATGCTGAGTTAGTGGTTGTGTGTATTCAAAATTAGTATAGAAATAGAAGAAGGAAAAAGCTATCTAATGATCTTTAAAAAACATTAATTATGAATACTTAGAGGAAATCGATTGATAACTGCTATATTTTTTTGTTGATTTGAAAGTAGGTGTATTTGCACTTTATAGTTTCCATTATCTATAAATATTTAAGGAAGTTCTCAATTAATACTATTTTTAAATATATTTATACATATTCACACATTTAAAAAAAGTGATATTTATTTTTAATTATATTTATGGTAAAAAAAAAAATGCTTTCACAAACATATATGAGGAAATTATAAATGCATTTTTTCCAGAATAGAATAATTTTCATTATTAACCAAAAACCAAAATTCTTTTTCTAAATTAGGATCATTTTAATTTTATATCAGATTATAAAATTTTTATTTAATTTCTAGATAAATTTATATTATTCTCATTAGTATCCACTTATAAACAGAATATGATCAATCTAATTCCAAAAGTAAAAAAATGAATAAAGATAAAGAGTAATAAATTACAAAAGAAAAACAGATAGAATTGTCATGCAAGTGGCTAAAGAGTGAAAATATGATTGCTCAAACATATACACCTGGGTCTCTTTTTATGCAGATTTTTTGAGTGCGATTTTGAAGTTATGTGATCCATGTTTCTTCTTAATACCTTTTATGCGGTTTGCTTTTATGCAATAAAAAAGTTCATATTTCACTTAATATTGGGATTTCCCCATTTTATATACATGCATTATTTTACATATTTTAAATGCCTGTCGGAAAAAGATTTGGCAATAAATTTAGATACCTTAGAAAATTTCGAAAAAGATAATGAAGCAGAAGTGGAAACTGTTCATTTCATAGCAAAAATGATTGGAGAAAGTCTTCAACTTTCTAATCAATTGGAAAATCATTTTCTTGTTAATGACATGAATTATGAATAAGCTCTTAAATTCCAATGAGAGCTAAATAGTTGTATGTCTGGATATTGCAAACTTCATAAACAATTAGTAAAATCATTGTCTCAAAGTTTAATCACCAATTACATTGTTGCCAGAAAACCATTAACACAGCATGAGACTGAAGTTGGTACTAATTCTACTGTTTATGTTTCCTCTTGTGATGAATCTGATTTCTTACCAGTTCACAAATGAACCCATATATTGTCAAATAGTGATTAAAATATGTATGAAAAAAATGTAAAATAAATTACACATAAAAACATATTGTTTTAAATAAAATTAAATAGTTAATAAAAAAAGTAAAAAAAAACTTTGTCTTGTATCAATTTTTTTCAAATATTTGAAATTTTTTATTAATTATACTTTATTTTCTTATTTTTTATGCTAATTTTAAAGTATTTTTATCTTGTTGCTTTGGTTTTATATGATTTTTTAAAATTACAGAATGTATCTCAAATTTTTTATGGTAAATTAAATCTATTTTTGTGTGATTTTTTTATGTGGGTTTTCTACGGAACATATCTACAGCATAAAGAGTCCTAGTGTAATCTCATTGCCAAGGAACTGATTGATTGTATTAAAAGTTCATCAAGATTGAGTCCTGTGCTAATTTAAATGAGTGAAGACAGTAAGATAAAAAAAAGAAAGTGAGACAAAAATAACAATGATTAATTTAGTGACAAATGTTATTAGTAATTATTAGTTAATTAAATTAAGAAAATATTTTTCATTCAACTATATGTTTTTATTAACATATTATTAAAAAATTAAATGTATTCTTCTATTTCAATAAAAAATACTTTTTATAATACCTTATCTAATAAATGTAAAATTACTGATATAAAATAAATTATTAAAAAGTATTATAAATGACTGATTGTAATATATACTTATGTAGGAATTCAAAAAGATTTTTCAGTAATGTGGATTTTATTTGTAATATTAAATAATAATTTCATATTAATCATTTCTCAATTCTTTTAAGACAAAGCAGTGTTCTAAAGATTATGTCCAAGACATTTAATTATCTTAATATGCACTACCTAAATGAAGTCAATGTATGACTTTACCATTTCTGAATGCAATTCATAGATTACTCTCAGCGAATTTACAACTTCCTAAAATCACATTTTTTTCCCAAAGCCACATTTAGAATATATGCCATTAAATCTGAAAAATTATTTTCAAACCTCTGATTTCCTCTGGGATTGCATTTATCTCCCTTTCTGCAACTTTTTTAACAAATATTTAATATTATCATTGAGGAGTATTTTTCATCCACATCACCATTCTACCTACTGCATATGATTGCAAAACTGCTTAATATATGTATACAAATAGTCCATTCCATGTTAATAATGATGATTCCAAATAGTTTGAAATCATTATTATATATAAAAAAAAACATAATCCCTTAATAAATCTATCACAATTATTCAAATAGACATTAAAAAATACAAGAATCAAAATTATTTTGTGGAACACCCATCATCCATTTCTATTCAATTCCATAAATAAAAGTTTTCATTAGTCAGATATAAATCCAATAAATTCATTAGTATTTTTAGTATTGTTTTTTAATGACATTTTAGGTAAATAAATATTGTTTTGATAATGAGGAATTAACATTGAATGTAAAAGATTTTATTATATCTGACTATTTTGAACACTTAAATGAAATATAATATTTAATCACACCAGCAAAAATAATCTTTAGTTTCCTTAGCACTGCTGGTATCCAACTCGTTGGTTATCAAATAAGCTTAAAATACAACATATTCTACGATTAAATGAATCAACAACTTTTGCTTGAATTTCATTAAAACTTTTGAAATAATCTATTTTCCACAACATATTTGTATAACATAAACTACCCTTTTTTATCTATTTGAATACATTTAGTAAAAATTTTGTTAGAGCTTTTAGCAAATTTTTTATAAATATTTTCCCGCATATTTATAATTTGTCACATTTATTGTTTACATAAGTATAATCAAGATCTTCATAACAATACATTTGCCTACTATAGCCATGATTTGAATTTAAATGCATGTAGAGCATTTGAAATAGATCAAGTCAATTTATCTAAATCTTCTTGACAGTAAATGAGTAAACATAAATAAAAATGAATATCCTCATCAACCACTGCACTGCACAATCTTAATGAGCAAACATTTTGTATTTATTTTTCATTAGAAGACAGTTGAAAAGTAACTTGGCTATGTATTTATTATAGGTATATGTTAGTAGTCTGTGCTTATATAATAAATAATTTGTTTATCTTAAAATAAGTATTATATTAAAGTCTTATCTTAAAATGGCCTAGTAAATACATTAAGAACAATAATTTAAATTCATTGGGTGGATTGACTTAAGTTAATTTTAGTTTATGTATCAATATTTTTGCCATGATAGAAAAAAATTAGGATTTCTAAAATTATATTTTTATTTATGGCTTATTACAAATGCCTATTTTACAACATGCACATAAAAGTATGTGTGTGCAGGCACTTCAAATATTGGGAATAGCATTTTAACAATAAAGAATATGTCATTACAAATGCAGTTTTTGTTTATATGTGAAGTAATGCCAGGTGTTATATATATATATATATATATATATATATATATATATATATATATAATTATTCAAAACAATACAATAATTAATACAGTAAACAATATTTTAAAAAACAAATATATACCAATTTAATAGAAGTACTTTCAACTATCTATGTAGTCATTATCAACTAGATTCAAATTGTATTAGAAAAAACCGTTACAAATGTAAACAAAAAGTAATACGTCATACATCAATTTTCCCACAATTCATTAATTTTTATATTGGCAGTCTGTCTGTTTATCAACTGTTGCTTTTCACTTTTTATTAACATAGCTTCTTTAATTTTGCGTTTATTATTATTCCTTTCAATAAACAAAATCTTAACTTTATTAAAATTAAAACGATAATTACATGTTACATTATGATCAAAAAATACTGATGGTGATACATCATCATTTCTAACATTCTCTTGTCTTGATTTTTGCACTCGTTTATATAACAACAAATGTTCCTTTGATCTTTTCTCCAATGTACATCGAAATTCCCCAATATATGCCTTTCCACAAACACACAGCCATTTATTTATTGCACAACTTTGATTTAAAATACTACACCTATTTTTTGAATTATTTATTAATCTATTTAAATTAGGAGTAGTATAAAATGCAACTCGACATATATTTTTATATATCTGTTTTATAAATTTCACCTGTTCATTACAAATAAATGGTATTGATATCCAAGTATATTTTATTTTATCAATATCTATAGCATCTAGAACATTTCTATTATTATTAAAATAGGTGTAGTATTTTAAATCAAAGTTGTGCATTAATAATAATAGAAATGTTTTAGATGCTATAGATATTGATAAAATAAAATATACTTGGATATCAATACCATTTATTTGTAATGAACAAGTGAAATTTATAAAACAGATATATAAAAATATATGTCGAGTTGCATTTTATACTACTCCTAATTTAAATAGATTAATAAATAATTCAAAAAATAGGTGTAGTATTTTAAATCAAAGTTGTGCAATATATAAATGGCTGTGTGTTTGTGGAAAGGCATATATTGGGGAATCTCGATGTACATTGGAGAAAAGATTAAAGGAACATTAGTTGTTATATAAACGAGTGCAAAAATCAAGACAAGAGAATGTTAGAAATGATGATGTATCACCATCAGTATTTTTTGATCATAATGTAACATGTAATTATGGTTTTGATTTTGATTTTAGTAAAGTTAAGATTTTGTGTATTGAAAGAAATAATGATAAATGCAAAATTAAAGAAGCTATGTTAATAAAAAGTGAAAAGCAACAGTTGATAAACAGATAGACTGCCAATATAAAAATTAATGAATTGTGGGAAAATTGATGTATGACGTATTACTTTTTGTTTACATTTGTAATGGTTTTTTCTAATACAATTTGAATCTAGTTGATAACGACTACATAGATAGTTGAAAGTACTTTTATTAAATTGGTATATATTTGTTTTTTAAAATATTGTTTACTGTATTAATTATTGTATTGTTTTGAATAATTATATATATTTTATTATAATTGGAATACAAGCATTGATTAATAATTTATATATATATGATCAATAGATGGCATTTTACCAAAACCACCGAAACAAGTGTAAAATTTGTTTACATAAACGACAAAAGAGTCAGAATTATCTATCTCTTTCATTTGCTCACCCTCAGATCAGCTGATTTCAAGCTATTTGCTATCATCAGTGAAGGATAGAGTTAGAAACTAGATCTAAACACTGACTCCAAGTGTTTATGCAAAACGTTTCTATCAGTTTGCAAGCGTGAATTTTATATATATAAATGGTTTAAATAATAATTTTTTAAAAGTTATTTATTTTAACTAAATAAATAAAATTTTCCACAGCATTTGAAAAATTTATAAAAGATAGTTAAAATAAAAAATGCATTTGCCAAAATTTACTTTTGGACTTATTTATAAAATTTCTATGGTTTTAATTTTGTAACCTGAATATGATTGGTGCAATTGGAAGATTATAAATTAGCTTAATTTTCCTAGAAATTATAATTCTTTTTTTATGTTTGTCTACTAAATCTCATGTACCAGTAAAGTAAACAAAAGCATACTTGACTGAATAAAAGTATGGAATGAGGGGCCATTTCTTTCAATCCAATCCTTGGGAAAAACCATATCCAAAAAGGATGATCATGTCTTATTTTTAGAGCTCTAAATAATAATGGTATTAATTATTGATCATCTTTAGTTTATTTAACCTGCATGAATTAATTGTTTTATTTATTTTTACTTTCTCATTAGAGTTGTAAATATTAATTCTTATATAAGTATTTAGCCTTATATAAGTATTTCTCATTAAATAGTTGAAGAAAATGATTTCAAAGAATTTTCTGCTATTTCTACTACCTATATTAATCATCTGTGAACGTATTTTTTGAACTGGACATCAGGAAGGAAATCATTATTACCAGGATTTAATCATCAGGAAAAAAAGAAAAAAAAGACTGTTTATTTTGTATTATTAAGTTTTACTTAATAATTTCTAATTGTTAAGGGGGGGGGGGTAGCTCTTACACTTTAGCAGTGAAGTTAGTACCCAGATAAAAACAGTTTGTTTTTATAAAATAAAATCAACCAAATAAGAATTTTGCTGCATACATATTGCATTGTATTTATGACACCTTTAAAATAATATCACTATATTTAATGGTATTTAGTGCAATGAAATAATTAAAATATTCATCTAAATTTCATTAATAACTATGTGTGTATTTATGATACCTGTACATGTGAGAGGACAACTCATGAAATTTGATTGTCTTTTATTCCTGGATACATTTTGGCCATTTTTTGTTAACTTTTAATTACTTTATTTAGAATAGAGTGCTCTGCTCTTTTTATTCACAGAATGTTTACCATATGTAGCATATTATAAGTGAGAATTAAGTTAATTATCCAGCCTTATATTGTTCAAATATGTGGCTTTTCCTTAAGCAGATTCTAAAGAAAAAGAAGTCCTGCCACTAGTAGAAGCTAAATATTTGTTATTAAATAAAGAATTATATTTGTACTTTCTAATTACAAAAGAAATGGGCCTGAGTGAGATACTGTCATTGCCCCTAAGTATTTCATAGATTTGTAAAGACCAATGATTAGTTATATGCTGTTGAACTTCTAATTATGTATATTATTAATGTGCATTAATTTAATTAAAACTAAATGTTACATTCAGACAAATTATTTAAGATAGTTGGGTTTTGTTATACTTATTTGAAGAATATCTACACATTTATAAATATTGTAGTTTGCATAACATATATATTTGTCTTCACATTTCATATTTTTTCATGGGATTAAAATTCAATTATTAATATGCAGTTTTTTAAAAAATACTATTACCTTATTGAATTCATTTTGCAGCTAACCACAAACTATGTAGGAGTCAGATTAAGCCATGAAAAAACAGGGAGCTTTATAAAATATATATTATAAATTATAATATATAAATTTTTATTGTGTTTTTATTTATAGAATAAATATATTTATTATATTTTATTAAAATTTGATTTCACTTTTTTTCTTTTTAGTCATATATAATTAATTAATATTCATAAATAAAGTTAATTGCTTATAGATCATATATCATAAATCCTGTTACATTACTCTATTGTAAAAATGAGTGGGAGAGGTGATAGATCATCGTTGTTAAAAATACTTCTTGTTTAGCCCAGGTTTCATAATGGTAATTTCATGGTAGCATAACATTCTTACACTTTGAACATAAATATGCTTAGTGAAAATACACATAGATAAAATATTGAATAGTTATATATTATTATGAAATCTTTACTTAAATTTCAATAAAATATGTTTTGTGATTTGATATAATTTTAATTATCATTATTTGTGTTAAATTCGAATTCAGATATTGAAATGTATTAAATAAATCATGGAATTACCTGTGGTTAGGATGCAATAAAACTTCTGTTTGCATTTTTATTGTATTAATGTTTGTTCTCCTTCCATATCTCCCATCATCATTATCACTGATGAGTTAGTTAACATTTAGTTTTATAATGTATATAAACATTACAAGCATAAAGCTAAACTAGTCAATAAATAATTAAAATTACCCGAAATCCAAAATTCAAACAGACTATATATATATATGGTATTGTTTTGTAATTTTTTACACTTGAGAAGTCTGCTTGCCACAGTGAAACATTTGTTTGTGTTTTTGATTTTGTTTTTTCTTGCTTAGTCTGGTTGAATTTTGGATTTGGGGTAATTTTATATATGTGTGTGTGTGTGATATATATATATATATGTGTGTGTGTATGTGTGTGTGTGTAATGATAAAGAATATTTTAATAATGAATAACTATAACAGCATGTGAAAATTTTACAAATCTATTTAAATAATAATTGAATTGCTCTTTAGCTACCAAGTTGGATAACTTTTTACAATAAGAGAGTGGACTACCTCTTAATGTCTTTTAGATATTTTTATGTATATCCAGAACTATAACAGCTAGAGTGCCAATTTAAATCAGTCTTTGTATCTTTTAATGTTTTTAATTTACATCTTTGTATTTTTTAATGTTTTTAATTTACATTAAAAGATACAAAGACTGATTTAAATTGGCACTCTAGCTGTTATTGTTCTGGATGGCTGTACATAAAAATATCTAAAAGATATTAAGAGGTGGTCCACTCTCTTATGTAAAAATTTATCGAACTTGACAGCTAGAGGGCAGTTCAATTATGATTTAAATAGATTTGTAAAATTTTCACATGTCGTTATAGTTATATATATATATAAAACCAATCAAATCTTTCAGAATTGTGACACACATTCTTCCTTAGATTATTATAAATCTTAAACTACAAAATTTTTCCAAACTATTTTTTCTCATTATATACACATTTCATAAAAAAATCTAATTTATCCAGATGAGAAATAGAATTGAAACACTTTAATATTCATACAAAAACAATAGTCAGACTTTTTTATTATACTTCTCAATTATAATCAGTCTGATTTTGGAATGTGTGTCTTATCATCAGTCATAAACATTTGACTGGTTGTAAATATTTATCAGGTGCATTTGTTAATTTATTATCATGTGTATTCCTCTGTTCTGTTGGATTCGATATGAATATTGAAGCATTAATGGCTTGAATATTATCTATGTATATGACTGCTAAAACTTTTCAAATTCCAAAATCGAATTTGTTACAATTAAAATATATAAATAGAAAAGTCTGATTCAATTTATTAATGAGGATTTCCTATGAAATACTTGTATAGTGAGAGATTTGTTTGGAAATTTTAAACTGAATGAAGGTTTAGGATTTATAACAAATTTTGAAAAAAATCTCATAAATATGAAATATTTGGTTGGCTATACATAATATTTACCCAAATTATTATTATATATATGATTTTTTTTTTACTAAAATTTTAATTTTACAAAATTCTATTTTTTTATCCCCATTTTAGCAATCATCTTTATCTTTTTTTTTTCAACTTTTGTAATTGAAATTCAAGTCATTCTCATATATTAGTAAAAAAAAAAGTCATACCTATCAAGTATTTATCACATTTTCTTTTGACAATTAAAATCTTTTTCTTTCTTTAAGCAAGTCTCTGAATTTATATTCAATATTTAAATCAGTGTCTCAAATCACTTTCTCTAATTATATAATTTTTACTTTTATATGCAGACATATAAATTCTAATAATTTTAATAACATCTACATTAAAATCAAACTTACTAAAATCATTTTTAAATTCTTGAAAAGAATTCCTATTTTCATACAAATCCTAATTTATTAAAGAATAAAATGGTTTCCCTTTTATTTAACTTCCATTTTACTACAAGATTCTTTATTATATGAGTATTAAATCAATGATTTATTACCTATAGAAAAGCATGGAAGTTAGATAAAAGTGGACCATTTTTTGTGTAACAAATAAATTGGCATTTATACAAGGAAGTGGGAATTCTTTGCAAATTTTTTAAAATTTTTCTAATAAATCTGAAATTTGAATTATTATATTATGTGCATTAAGAGTTAGTTTCTATTAAACCCATCATACACATCACTGCAGAAGAGGGCATTACTCATCAGAATCACTAATTTCAGGACAGTGAAAGTTTGGAAATTTTTCTATCCTTATTTTATCATTTATTTAAATATAGCTAAATTCACATGAAGCAATTAATTTTGGTGATTATTTGGGCTGACTATGAGCAGAGTGCTTAAAATGAAAAATTCTAAGCAATATTACAAGTCTGAATGTAATTCAAACTTTTGTCAAAACATGATAAAGAGATCTGTTCAAATGTCAGTGCACTATGAAGTTTTTGTATAAAGTAATTATAAAATTTTGTGTGGCACCATGATAATTATATTTATTTTTGAGTTAAACAATAATTCATTAACTCAGATATGACTGAATACCAAACAACTCAAAATATTATGAAGGCAAGTGATTCATTATTTTTAAAATTTTTGACTTTTGTATTAAAATTGTTTTAAATTGGGAGGAAAAAATATGCTAAAATAAGAGTTTACAATCTTGTTTTGTAATAGGAAAAAAATATAAATTACAGTAATTGAAAAAAGAATGATCATTACATAACAGAATATATGTGTCATATCATGTTTTCATAGAATTTTTAAATGGGATCTTGAAAAAAATATATGAAAGCACATGATAGTATGAGGGAAAACATATATGGGATGTGGGGTTGGAGTTGGTGTTAGATTAATATATGATTGTATATAAATTGGGTCTATTTGGTGGGAAAGATTATAGTTTTTATGTTTGTTTTATTGTGCTTGTAGAGTTGCATGTGAAAAACATGAGTATTTAGATACAATTTGATCCATGAGATTACATATGCAATGAGGGTTTACGATTTTGTTTATGATTTAAAAAAAGGTGATTTACAGTTTGGAAGAATCATAATTGTTGTATAACAAGATACATATTTCAAATTAGGTTCACATAAATTTTACAAAAGCATTATGAAATAAATACATGAAATTTGTTAATACATTTAGGGAGGGTAAATAGAGTTAGTGCTTCATTGGAATATGGCTGTACATAAATTGTGCTTATTAGCTGGTGAGCACTATAGTTGTCAAAGCTAAGTCTTATTATTTATATGTTAGGCATTTAAAGTTCATGTGAGGTAAGTTGATGGAGTGATCTTGTAAACTTTTTTGGATTAGTAGGTTGATGAAGTGGGTGTAGTGTGATATTCTCAAATGATGCAGTATTTATTTCAGAGTTTATCTGGTTGTGATGTTGGAGATATGGGTTTATGTGAGATAGGCACTTGAGCTGATTGAGATTCCAGAAAGTGGGGTGGAAGTGATATAGAGAGCAATTAGAATCTGTGGCTCATATAATGATGGACTTTAAGGGAAAATGTCTTAAATTATATAAAATATCCTCTGAGGCATGATAATAAATTTTGGAAAATTGTTGTCAGCATCTCAGTCAGAGAATTTACAACCGTGTTTTTAAGTCTAGATTTTAGATGTTGTTTGCATTGGTTGTCCTGAAACTTAAAATTGGCTCATTCATTAATGGACTTGAAATATTTTTCCTATTTCTGATATGGAAATTGTTTTTGAAGATGGATCCTTGCATGTGTTATTATTAATTCAAAACAAAGAAATAATCAACATTCCTTGCTCAGTTATTTCTGTGTTTTCAAATGTGTATTTAATCTTATTTATTTTGATGTTTAATTTTTGCATGAATATAAGTTTTACCCATTAACTTAACTAATACACACTATTTTTCTAACGCTTTTATTTATTTATTTATTTAAAAAAAAAAAACATCTTACATTAACAATTTATAAGTTAAAACAAAAGTAATGAAGAATACAATTGCGGCATTTTCTTATTACTACGGCTAATAAAATAATTATTACTCAAAAATTGCCTATTTCTTTCTTTGGATGGTAATAAATTATTTACAATTACTTATAAAAAATTGCATTTTATTATTATAATTTATTTTGTGTGGAGTAGTACATTGTTTCACAAAGGACAAGTGAAAGATTTTAAGAGGACTACTTTTTATTCTTTAATTTAAATATTATTAAATCACTACTACTATTGTTCACATTTTATTTCTAGATGTTTAATAATTTTAAGACTTATCTTTTTTACCCCCACATATACACACATATCTATACAATTTGCACTTTTGCTTAATGACATATATGGTCAAACAAAAGCTAGAGCAAATTTTCTATAATTATTACAGAACAATCTTTTCTTAAACTAATGTTCAAAACGCTAGTATATATATTAAAATTAATTATTCGCATATATGATCACTTATAAGATTAATATATATATAATATTTTATATTATATATAATAATGATAGAAGCTAGTTTCTAATAGATTATAATTAGTTTGTTCTTCGTTTTAATATATATATTACATCTTTCGAAAGTTAGCCTGCTTTTATTCAATCACAGATATAATTTATTATGTTTAAAATCTTTTAGACTAATATCTCTCTCATTATATGTATATTTCATCAAAAATTTTGTTTCACTGAATGAGCTATGAACTTGGAACATAGTAATTTCCAGATAGAAATAATCTAATTTCAACCAATTTTATAACATAGTTTACATGGTTTAGCAATGGTTATATATATATTAAATGTAAAATACAGTACCCGTTATAAAATATATATATAACAAATAAATAAATAAATTTTAACGGTAAATACAATATTATAGTTTAAATTCTTTTGTAGCGCTTTCGATTACGTGGTAATCCTTGTCAGCTTTAACTGATTTTCAAACTCAATGTTATATAAATTTACATTTAATAGTAATGAAATAAAAATATTAATGGAAGAAAGAAATCATAAAAAGAGGAAAATTAAAGAGGCAATATTAATTGATAAATATAAGAATGATGTTATTAATAGGCAAGTTGCGAATATGGCCATACACAGCTTATGGAAATATATACGTAACATTAAGTTTGAAAACTTGAAATTCAGTTAAAGCTGACGAGGATTACCACATAATCAAACGTGCTACAAAAGAATTTAAACTATAATATTGTATTTGCCATTAAAAATTATTTATTTATTTGATATATATATATATATATATGACATTTAATATGACTATCACTAAAACATTCAAGCTAATAAACTAGGGTTTTTGAAAGACATGGGTAGTCAGAGAGATTAAGCTGGAAAATTTTACATTAGGCAATAGTTCAAAATGTGTAATAAGCTCAGACCAGGGTTTTCAAATCTGAAAGATTTAATTGGATACAAATATCAATTTATTTTATGTATATATATTATAATTATCTACAGGGTATATCTCAGTTATTGCAGTTTTGATTTTATACATCTTGAATTATTCATTAAATTATGCCTTTGCTAACAGCAACCTTTGGTATCAATGTGCCTATATGTGATATTCTTTATCCTACTTTATTATGCATAATAATTAAATATCTCATTGTTCACAAGAAATTCAAAAACTGGAAGTGACAAAATTGGATCATAGACCATAGATATTGAGTTTCGGGCTTTGTCAACTCTCTATCATTACACCAAACATGCAGAGTAATAAACATAAATTGATTGTTAAAAAATATGCAGCTACAATACAAAGTTATTGGTTTAGCAAAAATAATAAGCATGAATATGGATCACATACACTTATACTATGAAAATTGAAATAAGTCACAGTCACAATTAATGTATTATTCATGCATTACATTTTACAGCCTCTAAATTAATGCAATTTAGTGTTGTAAAGCAATGTATGAATAGAAAACGAAAACTTTAAATTAAATACATTTAAACCAATGAAGCTATATCTTTAATTTCTGGATAATTTTTCACATAATGATATTCTATCATTAAAATATTAAAACAATAAGTCATATTATAGTTCTTTTTTGTTGTTGTTTAAAAGTGTTCAATTTCAGAAACTTAGATAACAATAATTATTCTCCATATATCTTATCATCTCTCCTATTATATTTTTAATTATTGTACTATTTTTATTGCATATTTAAAGACAGTAACTGTAATGTACTTGTGCTTTTTTTATTCATAATTACTAACAATAAGGCAAAAAAGTTATTTTTTTCTTACTAGAAAAAGAACTGGCTGATTTTGAAGCTAATATTATTATGATTAATAAATACAGTTTAGAAAATGTAAAACAATTTTTTTTAAAAAAGATCATATTTGTAATTTGGTATATTGTTAAATCTCTAAAAAGCCTACTAGTAGTTATTATGTTTTTGTTATAATACACAAATATCTATTTTTAAGAATAGAAAATGCAGGCACTATTTAAAGTATAACAGTTAATATACTTTTCTATTGGTAATGCAAATATCTTATAAATACTGTTGTTGTCTCTGAAGTACTGTGAACCAATAAATTAACAATGATAATTTCAATTGTGTTTTTGTTGCATTTGGTATTTATTTTGTGAATTGTGTGTAATATTATATAACTTAAATTTTGAATAATTTGTTAAATTTTAATTGATTTAAATTACTTTTCTATTACATAGATAGTTCTACATTATTGTAAGTTAATCACAATTTATTTTTAATATTGATATTTTTAAGGCAATTTTAGAATTTGTACTTAAGATTTAGCCTGTCAGCATCAAATTTGAATAAAATCCCTATTTAAAATTTTCTTTTTCACTGTTTATAGCCGTATGATTATTTTTATTTGTACCTTCGTTTATTTTTTTTATTTTTTACTAAGTTTACTATTTTTCATGGAGAAGATCATGACAGAAATTTTTAAATGACCAAAGACCTTACAAAAATAAATTAAAAATGTGATAAAATTCGCATTTCAAGGCCTTCAAAACGTAATTAGAATATCGGGTCATAAGTAAAATTTTATTTTTAATTATTTGAATAGTAAATTTTTTTAAATTATTTGATAAATAAATAATGTTTACGTTTGTATATATCATTTATGTTATTTATTATATATACTGTATATAAATTTAAACATTTGTAATCAAATACAACAAAAGTAGTTTATGTAATTTTGGGGCTCTGAATTAGAATATCAGGTTGTAAGTATTAAAAAATTTTATTTTTAAATACTTGAAAATTAATTTTTTTTTAATTATTTGATAAATGATATGTTTGCATATGTATTGGTGTCTGTGTAATATATAGAAATTATATATCATTTATGCTCTTTATTATATGTATATAAATTTAAACATTTGTATTCAAATACAACAAAAGTAGTTTATGTAATTTTGGGGCTCAGATCTAAGTTTAGACAATCTTATTTTCTAGACATAATGATTCTCAAAAGGTTTAATAATTTATTACTATGTTTATATTTATATTACTGTGTTTGTGTTTGCAATTACAGGTTTGTGTTTATATAACAAGTAATGTCTATATATATAAAATTAAGGTATTATAGAGCAGTACAATGTAAATTTTAGGACTGATTATCAAATATACAGAAATTTTGCAGTTGACAAAGCAATCACAAAATTTACTGGGCATAGTACCATGTGAAAATATAAATACTTAAAACCAACAAAGAAAGATTTCAAATGGTGTGTGTGTGTGGAGATAACCACAATAGTTATGTATATACCACATGAAATTGTATGCAGACAAAGAATCAAATTCTGATTTTTGCCTATGCCTTGGTACTCATGCTGTGGAGTCAGTAGTTTTGCCACATCTTGCATCACATTATTTTCAATTCTATAGCTAGCAAATGAGCTATATGCAAATAAATTATATCTCTGTGGGACACTAAATATAACAAGATAGCATCACTGGTGTGCATAAAGAATATAAACATTACTGATGTACACAAAAAAATAAAAAATGAAGGGATGAAACTCATTTTATCAGTAATACAGACAGTAACCTACAATTTCTAGTTTTAGATAGACAAGAATCCATTTGCTATGATGACAAATGCATATCCATCTTCTGGAAATGATTTGTTTTGTATCTTTTATGAGGATGAACCTTTTTCTTATAGACACCTTTGAGATTTGTCACCTTTAGGGTACAAGAAAAAATGAAGAATTTATATGCGACTTATTTTGGAGATTTTGAAGCTATGGATTATCTCAGGTAAGAAATATTATATATAGTTTGAAAGATAATTTTGTGAGGAATACAAGGAAATTATCAATGAAGATGTAATTTAAGCTTAGTTAATGATAAATTAGAAATTATGAACAAACAATAAAGTAATAATTATGTCAAATGTTGAAATTTCTTTTTTCCTTATTTTCTAAATGGTTATCACTATTTATCTTAGCCTTATTGCTTTTTTTAGTTTTTCTAGTTTCTATCAATTAAAGCTTTTTGCTTTAACATTATGAAAACTGAAGTTATTGTGAAAATTGTGACTCTAAGTCAGTTTTTTAAAAATTCAATATGGCGTCAAGGATCATGAACATGATAAATTTCTGAGTTTTCACTTAGTCTGAACACATTATGTTTTAAACAATGTAACTTTTAATTTATAATTTCATAAATGATCTTATGCCTGCTTTAAGATTTTTCAAAAGTCTCCATGTTTTCTTTTCTCAATACTCTAACAGTTTATATACATATAACAATAAAAATAATAAATATAACTGTAATTAACTATTATATACAGTCTTTCAATCTGCAGAAGTACTTTCGTTTAATTCAACAGCAGTTGAGGTGTGTTAAGGAATTAACTGAAAATATTTCTTCAGATTAAAAGACTATATAATAGTTAATTATTGTTATATTTATTATTGTAATAAACGGATATTTTATTTGTATGATATATGTGTAAAAAATCTGCAATGTTAATTTTAAAAGTAATCATATTTTCTAACTTCACAAAGGATATTTTAAAAACCTATGAAAGATATAAATAATAATGATATAATTTATTTTATAATCGGATTTCTGGAATTAAGCTACTTTTTTTTTCAGCTGAAAAATAAAATTATCAACAGTTTTTTTTTTTTTAGCAAATTCAAACCATTATCTACAATGAATGACTTGGTTTAAATCGGAAATTAGTTTTTCTGAAAGTACAGAGAGATTTATTACACAACAAAACACCAGGGAAAAATAATTAAATAGTTATAGCCATTCTTAATGATTGAGATATCACTTCTGACTTTATGAAACAAGATAACATTTAGATATTAATGTTCTAATCTAAAAATAGGCATTCCTGTGTATATATATATAATATTTTTTAAAAGTTTATTTTAATTTTTTACAGCTATTTTGACATTTATTTGATTATTTTGAATTCTTTTTAGATCAATGAGTATGAATCTTAATGATATAAAGAGAATTTTTTATTACATCTTAAATATTGTTCTACATATTGAGATGCTAAAATAAAGTGTACTATGAAGTAGTAACCAATGACAAATTTGCAAATAATCAATTACTAAAAGTACTAAGGTACTATCTATTTCTAAGACAAAAACTTAATAGACATACATTATATATATATATATATAAATGAATGGATGAAGAAATAGGTAACTTAGATAGTTTGAAAAATAGGTAGACAGGTAAATGAATGAATAGATAGCTAGATAGACACATTTTTAAAATATGTAAATAAATCTGGGGAAATGTAAGTTTTAATTATAATGCATAGTACGCACTTGATGCCATTTTGAATTTTATAACTCGCCCAAAACCCCCGCCGACATATTCAAGCGATAAATGACATCGATTATCAACATGTGGTTTCAAAAAAAAGACCTTTACAAAATCACAAATTTCATCATTAATTAAAAAATCAAAATGCAAAGTTTGAAATTGTCATCTACTATTTAAAAATCAAAATCCTAATTTTGATCAATGTTTAACATTTAATAAAAAATAAAAATAAAATAATGTAAGTAAATACTTAGCATTAACGTACATTATCACAATTTAAATAAATCTTTCAAAAATCAAAATGCAATTTATGTTTGTTATCAGCCTATAAAAGAAATCAAAAGACAATTTACGTTTTATACTTTAAAAATAAAAAACCTAATTAACCTACTTTTCATTAATATGCCAAAAGATTATAACTTATAAAACATGAAATACAGCATATTACTTTTACAAATAATAGGATTTTAGTTTTTTCTTATCAGAAATTCTTTGTTCACTACTATTGATCACTTGAAGGTTTTTATTTTATATATATATAAACTACTGTAATACTTGAAGGTTTTTTTTTTTTAAATAATATAAACTCCATAATCTTATTAATATTATTTTTAGTGGTTAGCTAATACTTATTTAAGTGGTATATGCACTTGTGTTGACCGAAAACTAGTTTAAGAATTTCTTTCAGTACTGTACTTTGTTTTTTAACTAGAAGATAAAGAACACGGATTAATTTTAATTGGCTAGATGATTACAAATAAATTAAATTTAAAAATAATGTACAATTGTTGTGTTATAGTTCGCGTTTTCCTCAGAAGTGGACTATTCCAGATTCCTTCTTTATCTATTAGGATTGAGCATTGTTTGCTGCTGGCCAATAGGCTGATGTATAGCTAAACACATAACCAATGATTAGTACAGGCTAATAAGCAGTGATGATCACTGAATCCGAATGTTTCCAGTAAGGTCAGGGATCTGGCTATAAATGGTCAGCCTTTTTGGGAGAAAAGGGAGAGAACATCTGTCTGACCTACAAAGACAGTGTATGTTCTTCAAGGGAAGCCCTGCTAACCTGAACATCAGTAAGCATTCCTATGATCCAATATGCTATTTGTCCACGCAGCTAGGCAAAACCACAAAGGAACTGGATGCTGCTAAGATTACTGCTGACTCGTGGGAAACTGTCTTGTACAGCTGGAAGAGTCATTCTTCCTACCTATGAGGCAAGCTATCAAGTGTAGCTGGAAGCAGTAGAACCACAAGATCTGGATCCAAGAATTCAAATTATAACTATATTATTATTTATTCTATATATTTGTAAATATAATAAAAATTACATTAATTGTAATACTAGTAATAGTATTATTTGCTGTAGGTTGGGTCTGTAATCCAGACTAAACACAACAGTATGCTTGTTGATAATCGGTGTCATTTGTCACTTGAATGTGTCAGCGATTTTGGATGAGTTATAAATTTCAAAATGGCATTGAACGTGTACTATATTGGCACCAAAATTATTCATAGTGAATATCTTTAAAAAAACATTTCTATTAAAAGTTACTTTAAATCTGATACAATAGATTACACTTTTTTTTCCTTCTTTTTCCTGTTTACATTATGTAGAAACATTTAATTTTCTTCTGGAGATTATTGGTAACTGTGTGTTACATAAAGCTATGATTAAAAAGAAATGACACTATAATATGATAATTCAGTTAAATCATTATTTTAGTTGCAATTCATTCATTGATGGTTATATAATTTTTAAACAGTAAATAACTTACAATTTTTAATTGTTAATCTAAAACAATTTAAATTTTTGACAATGTAGCAAAAATTGTATCTTTTTAATGTAGGTCATATTGTCTTTATCTTAAACTATAACTGATTAGAAGCTTACTTTTGAAGAAGTTTAATAACTTTAATTGAATGGTTTATTGTCATGAGTTTATTTGAAGTTTCAAACACCAGAAGTAATAGAGTTGAGCCTAAAAACTCAGCAGGACATAACCAAGATTATTTTATGTTGCTTTGTATGTCATAATACAGGCATATCATATCCATGCTCTTTCCTTATGCTTTTTTTTTAAACTTTATAACAATTTTATAAAAAGTATTTTGTGAATTGTAATAGGAAACAAATCCAAAATACATACAGATTTAGATTTTGGAGATGATTTTATTGTTTTGCCAAATAATTCTTCAGAGCTTCAGCAAATGTTGCAATTTTATTATATGAAAATAATATATAGCTCTTATCTACTTCTTCTTCCTCCCTCAATATTTT
The DNA here is from genome assembly GCA_028023455.1 of Epiperipatus broadwayi. Classification (NCBI taxonomy): domain Eukaryota; kingdom Metazoa; phylum Onychophora; class Udeonychophora; order Euonychophora; family Peripatidae; genus Epiperipatus; species Epiperipatus broadwayi. The sequence continues at coordinate 861,398 of JAQFVV010012637.1, read as the reverse complement.
GCTTTATTTTTTCATATTTCAATATAAACTTCATTAATACTCCTTTAACACTTTAAGCAAATATTTTTTATTTATAACAGTTTCAACTGTCCTAGCAGTCTTCTTCAGATCTACAACAAAAAAATTATACAAATATTACATCGATACAAACAAAATTCTTTATATTTTCACAGACATCTTTATAAAGTTATAATAAACCAAAATAATGTAAAGCAAAAACAACTCAATCAAAAACTTTTAAATGAAAATTTTTTTAACCTTTCAAAATCCAAAATATTAAAAAAATTAAAATTTCCTTTAAAAATATTTTAAAATTACAACCATAATAAATAGTTTAAACAGCACTAACTTGTATTCAATGCACTTTAAAATTAGCAATAATCAAGCATATTTTGCTGATAGAGGGATCTTCCAAACCATGACACAAGATAGTGACTTTTATAAAGATAAGAGTGGCCATCTTATCTTTAACCTAAATATTCATTTATATAGGTGAATCTGAAGCACCTTGATTTGGAAGTGTGAAGTAGTTGTTTTCTCCATTGTTTAAATCCACTATTTTCTTTACAAATTAACTTATGTAAAACCTTGTGATTTACAGTGAGTTAATAGAATGATCTTAATGTTGGAAATTCTATAAACTATTGAAGAGTAGTAACAAGATTTCATGTAAGTTAATTTGTAAAAGAAATAGTGGGTTTAAACAGTGGAGAAAACTACTACTTCATGCTTCCATATCAAGATGCTTCAGATTCACCTATATAAATAGACATTTATGTTTAAGATAAGATGGCCACTCTTATCTTTATAAAAGTCACTATCTTGTGTTGTGGTTTGGAAGATCCCTCTATTGGAAAAATATGCTTGATTATTGCAAATTTTAAAGTGCATTGAATACAGGTTAGGGCCTGTTTAGACTATTTACATAAGCTCTCTGTGCACTCTATAAATTAATCACTACTCTTCAATAGTTTATAGAATTTCCAACATTAAGATCGCACTATTAACTTGCTGTAAATCACAAAATTTCACAAGTTAATTTGTAAAGGAAATAGTAGATTTAAACAATGGATAAAACAACTACTTCATGCTTCCAAATCAAGATGCTTCAGATTCACCTATATAAATGAACATTTAGGTTAAAGATAAGATGGCCACTCTTATCTGTGTCATAGTTTGAAGATCCCTCTATTGGCAAAATATGCTTGATTATTGCGAATTTTAAAGCACATTGAATACAGGTTAATGCCTATTTAGACTATTTACATAAGCTCTCTGTGCACTCTATAAATTAATACTCGAATAGTTTATAAAATTTCCAACATTAAGATCGCACTATTAACTCGCTGTAAATCGCAAGATTTTACGTAAGTTAATTTGTAAAGAAAATAATGGATTTAAACAGTGGAGAAAACAATTATTTCATGCTTATAAGATTTGTTAATATAAATTGAACATTTAGATTAAAGATAAGATGGACACTCTTATCTTTATAAAAGTTGCTACCTTGTTTGTGGTTTGGAAGATCCCTCTATCGGCAAAATATGCTTGATTATTGTGAATTTTAAAGTGCATTGAATACAGGTTAGTGCCTGTTTAGACTATTTACATAAGCTCTCTGTGTACTCTATAAATTAATTACTACTCTTCAATTATAATAAATGTATGAAATTCAAATTTTTACAATCAAACCATCAAAAACAAAAACATTAAAAATAATTAAACATTAATTTAAAAATACCAAAAATTAACATTTTTACATAATTAAAATTGCATAAATAAAAACAAAAAACAAAACAAAAATCAATTTAAAAAATTAAAAATCAAAAATCAAATAAAAAAAATAAATCTAAAAAATAAAATCATTTTTTCCCCCTTCACACACCCATTTATACATTATAAAGGAAAATGAGTAAAGTATAAATGGGTGTATAAAGGGAGAAATAATGATTTTATTTTTTAGGTTTAGTTTTTGATTTTTTTTTTTTATTTGATTTTTGATTTTTAATTTTTGATTTTTGTTTTGTTTTGTTTTTTGTTTTTATTTACGTAATTTTAATTATGTGAAAATGTTAATTTTTGGTATGTTTAGATTAATGTTTAATGTTTTTTAATGTTTTTGTTTTTAATAGTTTGATGTTAAAAATTTGAATTTTATACATTTATTATAGTTGTAATTTTAAAATATTTTTTAAGAAAATTTTAATTTTTTAATATTTTGGATTTTGAAAGTTTAAAAAAAATTTTGTTTAAAAGTTTTGGATTGAGTTGTTTTTGCTTTACATTATTTTGGTTTATTATAATTTTATAAAGATGACTGTGAAAATATAAAAAATTTTGGTTGTATTGATGTAATATTTGTATAATTTTTTGTTGTAGATCTGAAGAAGACTTCTAGGACAGTTGAAATTGTTATAAATAAAAAATATTTGCTTAAAGTGTTAAAGGAGTATTAATGAAATTTATATTGATATATGAAAGTAAGAAAGTAGGACTAAATGTAAATATTAAAAAGATTAAACTAAAGTCCAATGACTTTTTTCAGAAAAAAAAACAAAGATTGATAATCAAGGATTAGAAGAAGTTAATAACTACCGATATCTTAGTTAGAATATTAATAAATATTAAACATAATTGTTGATATTAATCATAGAGTTAAACTTGGATGACATGGTTTTGGAAGAAATAACTTAATACTAAAAAGAAATATGTTTGTGCATTTGAAAAGAAAGGTTTTTAACAAATATGTTTTAATAATTTTTAACTATTGGATCTTATATTTGGACACTTAATAGAAATTAGAAACTTTAGACTATGGAGATATCTATGTTGGAATAACAAGAAGAAATCAAGCAAGAAATACAATAGATAAGATAACAAGAGTTATCACTGTCATCATTGAAATAATTATAAGATTGGAATGGAGATGAGCTTGACATGTTGTTAGAAGGGATGGTAATAGGTGCACAGATGAATTCTTCAATTGTGTAATAAGAGGTTTTAAAAGTCATGTAAGATGGCTGGATAAAATAAACTGGATTAAACTTTGAGAGATCTGCATCATAAAGTAGATCAATAATAGTAGAAAATGATGATGATGATGATGATGATGATAATTATAATAATAATAATAATAATAATAATAATAATAATAATAATAATAATAATAATAATAATATATAATAATAATAATCTGTGTTTGCTTTTAGAAAATTATGTGATTATTTTTCATCTTAATTCAGGCCAATTTTAGGCAAGTTAAAAATAGTTATCTTAACTTTACATAAGTTAAAATAATTTCCTAACTTAAGCTACATTCAAACATTCATTCATTATTTGGGTTTATCTATCTAGTATAGTTTTATTTTTAAAGAAATAAAACACAATTAATACAAAAAAAAACTAAAAGGAAATGACCACTACAAAAAATGAGTGATTATATTCTATTGTGTGTAATGCTACAAAGGAAAGCAAGAACGCCTTCAAAAAACAAAATGTTCAGTCAGAATACAATGAATGAAATGAATTTTTGAATAACTAAATCATTTATATATTCTCATAAGCAAATTTCTGAGTTATCTGAATATATAAGTGAATACGTGTGTGTGTACATTTTTACAATGAATGAATTATTGTGCCTTTTTAATCTATTTTCTTTTATAATTATAATGATTTACAGCTAAAATCCACATTATCCTGTGCCAGTAATTAAGCATTACATATGTATAATAAAATTTTAAGTTTAAAATTTTATACAAAAATGGGAAAAGGAAAAAAAAAATTAAAAAGTCCAAAGTCAGTATTAAAACATTTAAGAGAAGTATTTTCATTTGTTTAAAAAATGTAGAGCAGATTGCGGGAGGGAAAATGAAGAAAAGAAAGCTATGTCATTATTCATAGAAGTTTGTTAGGTTTAGGAAAAAGAAAAGAAGCAATTAAAAGAAGGGAAGGAGAGATATAACTAAATAAAGTTTAAAATTAGAAATCTTTTACATGAAAATTAAAAGTGCTCTTTTTTCGTTTATTTAAATAAAATAAAAATATATGTGTGTCAAAGTTAATTTAGTTGTGTACAGAAATTGGTATGTATGTGTGCACAAATAAAAAAGTTGATTTTAAAATATATTGAAAAAAAAGAATAATATTAAATTAAAAATGAAAAATAAAGTTTGTAATATAAAAAAGTTAAGTCAAACTCAAAGATTTCTCGATGATAAGCAAAGATGGAATGGGAATAATTAATTAGCAATAGTTACCAATAAAGAACAATGGAAATAATTAAAAATTTATATCTTATCCAAATCTGGATTAATCTAAGAAGAAATGTAAATTGGAAAACAATGGAAATTTAATTAATTTAAAATTTAATCAAATGGATTTGGAATGATAAGAACAATAAGAAGATCACTTATAAATCGGCCTGAAAAACTTATCATTATTATTATTATCATTGTTATTCATTATATACCTATTATAATTTCCAATCTCTGTGCAAATAAAACTTATTTCATGAACTCTAAAAAAACCATGCATTGCTAATCAGAATTCAAAGTATACTACTGTACTCCATTCTCTGATCTTCCTAGAACACCTGAAGGTCTCTAATTAGCCACAATGAGCATCTAATAACCTGAGCTGTTTGAACATCTATCTACCAAACTGAATTGCAGCAAGGAACCACATTTATCTGTAAATCTAAGTTCCAACTAGTTGGTAACATGCTCTTCACAAGAGAAAGAAAGCAGCTGTCTATTCAGAGAAATGCATACCTGAAAAACCTATAGGTAATATCAATTTCTTCCTTATTCTCATTCCTAGTGTGACATTAATTTATTACTATAGCCATTGCAATCTTTGAGACCTCCAGAGTCAACAGAAATGAATTCTATAACCACCATAAAATGAACTATTTATGTGCAGGTTTAGTGTAATAAACAGATATTCATAGAACTTTCCGAATCATACAAATAGCTTATATGGTAGAATGTGTGTGTGTGCATTGTATATAATACTATTAATGCTTTATGTTATTTATAATATGTGCCTGTTATATTATATGTAGTCTTTATTTTATTCAGAGATGGAATGATAAATTAGTTCATAAGTTAATTTAAAGTTTTTTAAAATAAATTATTTTGGAAATTAAGATTTGCCAATCAATTTTTTTACTCATACCACTTTCACTTAGTAAAAAATTTATTAACCATTCCAAAATGCAGTGTAATTGCTCTCACATTTCAGCATTTTCTGACATTTTTCTTTGTCTCACACATCAGCATAAAATATATAAAATGATTATTACTTTTTAGAAAATAATAAATTTGACTTCATTTGATAGATATTTTTATTTACTACTGAAATAAATTTTAAATGTTCACATTTCGTTTCTGTAGGTATTAAATAAAATGAGATTGCAATCAAAATAAAGACTTTACATATTGTTTTTAGAAAGATTATTTTCAGTTTATAAAATCAACAAAATATTTTTTAATTCTTATTATTTTTAAACATTGGAATAAATAATTATTTTTTTTATATATATCTAATGAATTATGCTTTAAAAGTTTAAATTTTTTGAATATTTATTGCAAAATTGTGATATTTTCTTGATATTTTCTTGTAAATATAAAGTAGATTGTTTATGTCAAAGCTACTTTTTTAATTTGCTTCAGGCCATATTTACATCTGCTAATAAACTAAAGATCAGCTTTTCAAGCTAATGCACATAAATACCTTCATTTCCAACACAAGATAAAGTCTTTGCAAAAGAATAGAATGAATCCACCTATTCTTTCAACCCAAACACTTAAGTATGGGCAAATCTTAAGCACTGGAAATGAAAGTGTGAAGATAAACCAATCACTTTAAATTACTTTTTACTATGTCTGAATGAATGACACCTGCGAAATTTTCTAGAATTTGCGATACGTCATTCTTAAATGAAACTAAACATATGTAAATGAGATATTTATTTTATATAGTGCGATGTTTATGAATTGTAATAAACTACTGCTAATAAAATGTTATATTTTTGAAAAAGTATTTCAAGTCAAAATAAGTTGTTAATAATTTTTATTTCTTGATATCTAATAAATATTGTGCAAATTATTTTTAAAAAATATATAAAAGCATTATACATTTGCAAATAAACACATTTTTGCATCATTGGAAACTACAATGTTGTAAAACACTGAATGTTTTACAGCCTTGGCAACAAACAATGGGTGAATATGTCAAGGCAGAACTTATGTCTATTGTAAGAGTGGGAATTTTATGTCTATTGTAAGAGTGGGAATTTTGAATTTCCCACCTTTTTGCATGCAATTTTCAGAAAAAAATTCATTATACTGAAATATACCATTTTACATGCATTTTAACGTGCAATATTTATGAAAAAA